>JAPYZK010001661.1:0-16711 GCA_030522785.1 Platygaster equestris | reverse complement strand
TCTGAAAATTCGAAATATTTTCATAATTCTTGATACTACGAAAATGTTACGAATTCTTCACTTCGAGAAACTTAGTAATTTGGAAGATTTCTAGTTTTTTAATAATTCAGAGAATTTCGAAAGTTTTTAAAAGTTTTTACTATTTTGACTATTTTCAGGATTCAAAAATTTTCAGAAATTCCAGAGATTGAAAAAGTTTCAAAAATCTGGAGAATTAAGGCAGTTTTCATAATTCTTAAAATTGTAAAAATTGTACGAATTTCTAAAATTTCGAAAAACTTTTGTTCAATTGGAACATTTTCAATACATTTTAAGACTTTCGATTATTTTGATAAATTTCAAAGTTTAACGGATTTTGGAAAATTTTTCAACTTTTAGGAATTTTATAATGTTTCAGAATTTGAAAATTCCAGGAATTTCAGACACTCAAAAAAGTTTTGAAAATTCTGAAAAGTTACAATACTTCCATAATTATTAAAATTCCGAAAATTCAACGAATTTCCTTAACTTTGAGAAACTTAATAATTTTGAACATTTCGAACATTCCAAGATTTTCAACAATTTCGCAAACTTTCAAAGTTTGGACTATTTCGAGAATTTCAGAAGTCCAAAATTTTAAGCATTTCAAACATTTTGGAAATTCCAGAGATATCGAAAAGTACTGAAAACTCTGAGAATTCATGAAATTTTCATAATTTTCTATAACATTTTACTTTTTGAATTAGTCGAATCAATTTCACCTCAGCTCCTCCCGAACGAAATTTCTGCCTACGTCCTTGGTATATGGGTGTTATACAGTGTCCCTATAATTGGTATTTTCACTAGGTTAAAGATAAAACTTGAATGATAAAACCTCAATCAACGGCGAATGATCCTGAATTAAGATGCCACGGGGTCAAAAGGTCATTAAAGCGTATTCTGGGGCGCACCGTTCGTGGGAAAAACGGCCGGGGACGTGATTTCGGGACTTTATGGAAAATCCTTAAGGACCCCAAGCAATGAAGGGTCCAACAGCCTTTCGTCGACTTGTGTCTTGGAGCGCTTAAGAAAAAAAAGTGTGGCAGCTGTTGCACACGCGTCACTTGACAGAAGCGTAACTCCGTGTACTCGTTGCGCTTTGCAAGACATTTAAATGCGAATATGTTTCGCATCTTTCCCTCTGAACAAAATCATCCTGTTTTTGCGATGCCGGCTATTACGCAGTTTTCGCGAGATCAGAAGAGCTTGCGATTTCATTGTAATTACTCTGTGCATTGGGCGTCCTGATGGTCAGAACAGTGTCAGGACAATTACAATTTTCAATTAAAATTTTCTACTGTAAGAGTGACCTTGGGTCACCTTCACAGAGTGGGAAATTGATTTCTCTTACGTTTCCATATTTTCTTGTCGTATTTTTTCCACGGGAGTCATAAAAAAAGGTCTCATATACTATGACTTGATTTAATTTTTTATCGTGCGTTCAGGTTTTATTTTTCAGTTGGAATTGATTGCAGCAAAAAGAGAACTAATTTCGTTCTTGGTTTTGAGATGCGTGTCAAGTTACGTATAATGGCATGATTCCGTCAAGTTTTTTCGGAAATGCGAGAAAACGTGTTGGGTGTATATTGGGGGCTCGTTAATCATGGGAAAAAGGGCATTTTCCATTTTTCTTTTTCAAAAGACGGCGACTCTGTGAGATTGACGTTTGCGAGTTTCGGCTTCGTTTTCCTTTGTAACTTGAGACTTTTTTGAAGGGAGCGAGTACCTACCTTCCTATATCGGACTGTATTGTGCAAGTGGTTTTTAAAGACTCGTAATGTGATGTACTTTCTCATTCCGTATGTATTTTGATGGTGTGAAATGAAAATTCGGAAACATTGAAACATTTTTGAGACAATTTTGAGATTTTTGATATTTTACAAATTCAAGAAAAATTTTATGTGCGCCCTAAATTTGACATACAAAGACGGAATTCGAGCGTTTTCAGTGACACATTGCGAATTTTCGTTTTTGACTATTACATCGAAAAAGTGTATTTTTTACAGTTTCGTCGATGTTTTGAGAGTTTACATCGGAACTAACTAATTTTTCGAGATTCAGACGCTTGAATATCGGTTTTTCGAAAAAACCAGAAAAAACCGATCATCGGTTTTTTCGATGCTGCCAGGGTTCATGACTCTTAGAACCTCATAATACTGATTTTTACTCAATTCTGACCTTTTTTTTTTAAATGTGTGAGCCATTTTGTTTCTGAAAGAACTAATTTGTAATAACTGGTAATACGTAACCCTCAAAACCGAAGTACATATCGATAATATGATGGCGATGGTGGACGTATAAAATATGTCCGCCATTTTGGATCAGAAAATTTTTCCGAACTAATCAGAGATGCCCATAACTATGAGACCCTTTTTTTTCAAATTGCAAATCTTCATATGTTGGCTAGCTTTTCGATATTTTCAACCACTGTGTTACATAAAATTGAAAGGATATCGTCAATTTTCAGTCGCGAAATTTAAGTATCAACTAAATTATAAAGAAATTATTTCAACATTTTTTATTTATTGCATAAGTCGAATAATTCACATTAATATAGTAAAAGTTAAAAAAAATCAAACAGACGATACTTTGAACAGAGATTGAAAATGAAATGTGAATAAAATAAACGTATTCAAAATGTCGTCCAACACTTCGAAAATGACGAGACCTCAGTCCTCGACACCCTTGAACACCGTTCGGAAAAAAAGCCAGATTTTCTTCAAATTCATCTCATTTTTTGGCTTAAATGATTAATCAGTGCGTGCACTTTCAAATGGAATCTTTTTTTTTTAATAAAAAAGCAAATATGAAACTTATGACCGTACGAAGATATTTAGTACAATATTCACAATTCTGACGAATTCCAATATTTGACAAATAAAAAATTTTTTCAGCCTTACATCGATTATCTCTCGAAATTTCACGACGAACCCCAACATTTTTCAATTTCGAAATGATAAATCCTCCAGCAGGGCAGGGAAAAAAAGGAAGAAGTCGCGTAAATCACGGGGTAAAAAGTGAACTTGGCGTTAAATTGTCTACGCGACGTTCGAGTGCGTTCACCCTAGATCGAGGAACCCAATAATTCGAGGCCCGAACGTTTGACAACCCTCATCTTTCTCTCGTTCACTCTTTTTTTTCCCTTGTTTTTCGGGCAGATTTTTTGCCTCCCGTTTTTTAGTCAGAGCTCGTTCTCCCTGCGCGTATGACACGATCGAAATACATTACATCGGAGTCTCTTTTCAGTATATTATTTTAGTGGCAGGCTCGCACATGCGAGCTGAAGAAGTCAGTTGACAGGTGCCTCGGCAAAAAAGCACGCAGCGCAAGTGTAATGTACGCGCGGGGTGATCCTGGCACGCCACATGTGCCGCAAGATCACTTATAAAGTCATACTGGAATCGCCCGCGGAATAATTATTCTCCGGATTGAGCGTTTGTTTGTCTCGCGTGCGTTGTAGTCGCGATTTGACCTGATGTGTACGAAAACGTCGTTTATAAAATAGAAATAGCATTTTCGATTGATCAGATTGATCTTAGTTTGTTACGGCGTTGTAACGCCGTTATAACGGCGTTTTAGCGCGGTCAAGATGGCGGTCAAGATGGCGGTCAAAGTGTCCTCATATTCGCCAATCACAGAAGAGGAATTCAAGTTACCCGCTCGATTATTGGCCGCCATATTATCCGCATTATAACGGCGTTACGACGCCGTCACGAAATTGGGATCAAACGAAAAAAGATGAGTCGTTTTGAAAGAACACGTCGAAAATTTGAATATGCGTTGAGTGAAATTTTATAATATTCACGAAAATTTCTTAAATTAAGTTAGTTAATTTGTACGTCCATTGAATCGACTCGATTAGCGAGGTGTGATAACGAAATTTCATGATTTTTCACCATCACTTGAATAAACATACGTGCGTATTCATGTCCGCTGCGGACAGTTTTAGACTAAGAAAACATAATTAATAGCGTAAAAAAATGGCTTCGCGTTCGATAGCAACTCTTTGGGACATCGAGGCGTTTTTTGCCTCGTATTTTCCATGTGTTCTGTACTGCGGTGCCCCCGAGAAAACGGGAGTGAGTTATGGAAATACTTCGAAAAGGGATCCACATGCGAGTTGCTGATGAAACTCGAACAGCCCATAAATAATTGTTTTCGTATTGTTCTACATGGAAATTCGAAACTGAGTAAATACAAGTTTGAACTTGTGATGAAATCTGTCAAGTGTTTATTCGGGATCGAAACATTTGCATGGATTTCATCTTTTCGGAACATAAAATTCAATTGTAAGTGTAAAATGATCGAGCCTGTTAATTTCGTGATAGTGCATGCTGATTTATGTGTATATTTATAAATAATATATTTTTATTTTTTCAATTTCATACTTCTCAGAAAAATAATTCCAAAATATATGATCAGGGATATTACTATATATGTTGGGAGGGAGTTACTCTATTTTTGAAATATATAAAACACTTGTCCGCGTAAAACGTTCGATATATGCGGTAAAAATAGACAGTCTCTGCATGCGACATTTGTAAAATTAGTTACTGGAGCGAAAAAGCATAGGTCACACGCTTCACAAAATCTAAAGTGTTAACAAACCTCGCCCGTTTCCCTTTTTGCTCGCCATTTTTTTTCCAAGCGCGGACGCATGACTGCAATTTACTTGTCATTTCTTCCAAAGACTACTCTCGAAATCAAAATGAAAATCACTTCATTTAATAATATTTTAGGCATCAAAATTTATTTTATCGTACATTTCACACACTAGCAAAACTTGTTACTTTTATAACAAAAAACAAAATTTTTCTAGTACACGAAAAACTCGCGTCCCTAGTGATTGTAGTTTTTATAAAATCAGGCAACATTTTTATAAAATCAGCGAGTCATTTATTTATGAAAATTGGACCCCCGGGGGGGGGGGGGGTGGTATCCTCACAATTTCTGTCCCCTCCCCTTTTTTCCTTTTTCCTACGAATTGCTACCAATTGCTTTCCCACTTTCCACTCCTTGCCATGGGACTGACTCTCATATCATCATACTATTTGACCGGTATTAACGTCAACTATGGGTTTTTTTGCAACCCCCCACCACATTGACTCGCTTGGGAAATCATGGAAAACCAAGCGACGGTATAAATCGGATGTAATTTCGAATTCTCTTTTGGCAATCAACAGATTTTTTCCGAGCAGAAAAGCTACAAAAAAAAATCTGATCCCGCCAGGATTCGAAACCCACATCCTCGAGCCTGGCAGCTTGGTGGCTCGACCACCGAGCTACCACGACTCTCATGACGACTCTGTTTTTACTATTAATATTTGATACATTTTTATTACACAAGGAAATGTAAAATCATGTTCGTAACATTTTTTAGCAATTACAAAACGTAAAAACATGATTTTGAAGGATTTGAAAATTCTTCAACTCAAATTGAAAATAAGCATCCAAATTGACATAGATCTGATGGACAAGAAAGTTGACTATCGGATTTCTGATGCAAAGGTCCGCAAGTTCAAATCTCGCTGACTCCAAAAAATTTTTTAATTTCTTTCGAAACGAAATTTGAGCTAGAGCCTCATAAACTGATGGAAAATGGTATATACATTAGAAAAATGATCCAAAAAAGGTTAGAAAAATTTTGGCATATTTTTAAAAATGTCGAAAAAGAATTTTTATAAAAAAAATTTTTTAAAACCAACTTTCATAAAACAAACTTTCATGAAACCATTTTATAAAAAATGCAAATTTTATATAACTTTTATAAACCCGACCTCATAAAAATTGTTATACAATTTTTTTATAAGGTTTTTATAAAAACTAGAATCACCAGGGGTACTTTTCATAAGAATCTCACAAGAAAAAAAGCTCATTTTGTATCACAAAATTTTATTCCTTAATGATAATCTTCAAATAAAAAACAGTATCAATATTTAATTTACGCGGTACAAAGACTGAGTGATGATACACGATCTATTGACTGATTGTGTATCTGAACGTCGTCGGAAGGAAAATAGGGCTTGACATAAATGCATGATCAAAATGTTGTTCACGGGTGTTGGATGAGGTCGGCTGATCATCGCTCATGATCGGAAAATGTTGAACACGACTGCTACTCCAAGCAATCGTCAATACAACCGCTTCACTTGCTTTCGGGCAAAATTGGATGCAATTCGGGACTTCGCCAAAAAATCCTTGGATCAAATGACCTGCCTTGACTTCGTCTATTCGTGAAGTTGTGCCGGATTTCGTTCTGAACAGCGCTACATATGGACTGTCCTGTAATTTAAAAAATGTGTTCATCACAGTAATATAAAAAATATGTTCCAGATTCCAATAAATGAAAAAACAAGAACTGACTTGAAACAGTTTGATAACAATTCTAATAACTATCGCATCTACCTGGAAAATGATCGCTAAATATTTCCCCTGAACGTCCCAATCCATGGCGACGACTTTTCCGCCGACAGTGGCAGCCTCATTTTTGTTCATCCAAAATCGGACTTGGCTGAGATCGATCAATGGAATGGCAGTTGTCATGTGGTCGGCGATGTTCGAGTTTTTTGTTTCGAAAATGTGCTCTTGCAATGGCAAAGAGAATACGGTCGCTGGATTTTCCGTGGAAGTGAAAAGCAGGGACAAATTCGGGCCAAAACAAGCAGCTGCTACTCGGCCGCTGGGAACTGTCCATTTTTCGGTGGTCCATGGTTTTCCTTTCCCAGTGCTCCAAACTCTGCAAGAAACAAATTTTTGTTCAATTTATTGTTCAGTACATCTCTGAATGGACTCTGTATTATTGCATTTGTTGAATTCAGAATGTTATCAATTTATCGGTTTTTGATGAGAATATACTTGGATATTATACTATACCTTCCTTTTTTATCTCTTAACCAAGAAAGAATTTTTGAAATGACTCAAAATCTTGAAAGTTTTTCCCAAAACCAAAAATCCACACTCAAAATGAAAAGTACCTGAACATGGTTGAACAAGTCGCAGACAAAAGTCGAGAGCCGCAGGAAGACCATTTAACAAAACACAATCCACTGCCGCCAAATTTTTTCAGGGGAATTCCAGTTTCTGTACTGACGTCCCAGATAATCATACTCGAATCCTCGATGGAACAAGAAACCAAGTAATCGCCCTGAAAATACAACATTTTCAAAATCAAGGAAAAATTACACATAAATGACTTTTTGAAAATAGTCCTGGAAATTATTGCAGCGACCAGCGTTTCAAAAAGTTTTTCGATTTTCGTCAAGTTCTGTAGAACTTTACTTGTGGGTGCCAAGCAACGCTCGTTACGGGATTGTGTTTTCGATGTTTCAACAATCTGGCGTGACTCAGGGAATCGCTGGTGAGCCCGAGTTCGACGGTCCAAATAAGAACCCCATGTTCACATGCCGCTGCCAATTCCCGGCCAGCGAAGGGTCGCCAGCTCAAACAGCAAACAGACTTTTGGGCACTGTGGCGAAGTGTTGGCGATACAATGGCGGTTGTAGAAAAAACGCGAATGCGTTCGTCTCTTGTGGCGATTGCAAAGTGGGTACATTGGGGGTGCCACGCCATGCAGCGTACCTGAAAGAATTTTTTTTTAAATAAAAATACACTGTAAACCGTGTTGAAAAAATTTTTATAACTGTAGAATAATGCAAATTTAGTGGTTGGATTATGAAAATGCAAAAAAAATTTCTGTATTGTAAATATGTTTTATCAAAATCGTGTCAATTTACTGTAAGGTATAAGTTTTTCTTATTGATGATTAACTTATATGAATAAAATTCGACTGATTAATGATTTGGATGACTTATTATTTATAATTGAAGTTTAAAATTTAAGTGTGTAAATTCATTTTTTAGCTCACGAAAATAAGAGAAGTCTCACTTGCAGTGAGAATAAGTAATTTCAAACATTGTTTTTCAGGAAACATTTTAATACAAAAATTAAAAGGTGAAGAAAAACTTCCATTGCTGCTTTTCCAGATTTCTAACAATATTTCCTGCTTTTCTAAGCATATAAGAATTTTCAACTTCAAATTGTTGTCATACCTGTATTTAGTAACAAATCATGCAAAAAATTGAAACTTACCGGTGAAGTGTTCCAATCCCTAGTTGCTGCGACGTCTGCAACAGATGCTGCACCAGAAGAAAGCAAGCCTTCAGATCTTAAATTTCCTCGTTTCATTACACTCAGAATCATTGCTATTCTGTGTACAGAAAAATTTCTCAATTGCAACTAAAAGAAAACATATAAATACCAGCACACAAACCCTCCAAGAAACTCAAAAATTCATATGATTGAAAACATATTTCAGAAGAGAACTACATGTTATCTGTAACTTTGATTTTATCATTACTCAATGTAATTCAATGATGATGAATCTCTGACTACGAATACATTGAAAACATTGGAAAAAGTATTAACTGCGATGTGACCCAGAAGAAGGGAGACGTTAAATTTTCACTTCTTTCTTCAGCCGTAGTTCTTAGGGCCTCCCAAAATCCTCTTTCCCTCCAAATGCTGAACATTTTTTTGAAAAGGCTGTCAGGCACTGGCAGAAACAAATTCTCCGGGCTGATAGCATTTGTGGTCTCTCTGGAGGACAGCGTATCCTGGGTGATATTCACTATCGGCAAGTTTTTTATGTACATAAAAGAAGGCTGTGTTTCATCCATCAGTTCCCTTTTTCTACAGTATACGGGATCATTTTGGATGAGCCCCATCGACGCTTTTTCGAAAAATAACGGGCCATCGAAGTCCCTCAATGACGAAACCGTCAACATTTTTGTTGCCTTTTTTTACACTGCTGCAAAAATGAAAATAATGGGTGTTCATAATACAAACTGAAAATAAAATTTTTCCGAGTTTGACTTCAGAAGTACGAAATTTGACTTCAGATTTATATATTGAGGCATTACAAGATTAAATCCAAAAATTTTTAATGTAAGAACTTAAATGAAACATTTTTTTATTTCAAAATGCAAGTTTCAAAGATTGAATATTTTCAAGTTTGGAAACTTGGAAACTAAAATTTCAATTCCTGAAAATGAAATTTTGACATTGCAAAATCTTTTACCGAACAAACATTTTGTACATCTTTTATCCAAAATTTTACTCAACAAATGAACTTGTGTTTGTCAAAGAAATATTTCATGCATATAAAAATAAAAATGGATGAACTGAAAATTTTCAAGTATACTTACCAATAATATGGATAAAAATTCGAGTAATAACACACGATAATTGGAAAATAAACACTTAGATCCAAGGGATCCAAGTTAACGTTACGCACAGTTACGCAGTATTACTCAGTATAATAAAATCATATAAATATTGTTAGCAATTGTCAGTTACTGTTGTTTTGATAAACCTAACCTCAAGTTCATATCATCGTCGTGTGTGTGTTCAGCTAGTGTAGAGTTCCTATAAATAGAGAGTTTGGCTATCTGCCGCAACTGTCTGATTAGCTGGATCCAAAGTATGACCCAAGATGGCGGCTCCAATAAGAAGAAGTGATTGTATGTACGTGAAGAATGTATGTGTGTGTACCGCCGCCATTTTGGGTCAAGCGATCGACGCGTACGACGCGTACACACTATCATTGTAGATGGCCAGACTCTCTTTATATCTATAGGAACTCTAGGTTCAGCTGAACTTTCTAGGGAAATCTAGAATTTAAAGTTGGCACTCTCGCTAAAAACATTGCTGAACGCACGCACATGCACTCATCCATGCACATCCATGCAAGTCCATCGTCGTCGTGAATAATCAGTGATTGTCAGTGATTGCAGTGAATAATCGCGAAGTTACAGTGTTGAACAGTGCAGTGTAAAAATTAACGCGAGTGACATTTTTCAATAAAAAACGGGAAAGTCGGGAAAAACGAGAGGAAAAAGGTAATTGCGCGTATCCGCGAATCGCGAGCAGTGCGCGCGCTCGGCGATCGGCCCGGCCGCGGAAATCGTTGCATTTCACCAGCCGGGCGCGGATCTCTTTTCGTCGACTGATGTGTCGTCCGCGATGGCTGTTCCGGACTCCTCCAAAGATGAATTGAGAATAACCGTTTTTTCCACTCGCGAGGGGTCCTACAAATTGTTGAGCCTGTCCGAGTACTCGAGGCCGACCAGGGTCAACAATTACCATTCGGTTTCCGGCCAGAGTGCACCAGTCCGAGTTTCCTTTGTAAATATCCCGGACCCCGACGATTCCTCGGGTCGTTGTGACAAGTTGGCTTTCAATTTTGGCAAGGAACTGTACATTTACGTTTTCAAAGGCGTCAAAAAAGTGAGTCGATGCATTTTTTCCTTTTTTGTTTTCGTTTGGTTTTCATTTCTCTGGGCTCTGTTGACCTAGCCTTACCTGGGGGGGAGGGGTGTTCGCATTTGTTATGTTCGGGATTCTTGGTTTTTTACTTGCGAATATCGCGATGGAAATGAGTAGGGGTTTGGCAGTTTTGGATGCATGGGGTTGATTGTCAAAATTTGTATTTTTCGTAATTTAGGGAAGTATTTGAAAAATAAAATTAATCGAAAATGGGCAAGGTTTTGAAAAAATGTTGGGTGTCTGGATAATTTTCGCTGAAAAATTGCGAAAACTTGTCGAAAATTGGAAAACGTTCAAAATAATTGAAGATTCACGCGAATGTTGAAAAATGTGAAATTCGGAAAGATTTTTCGGAATTTTCGTAAATATATCAAAATTTATCAGTTTTTTCGAATATCATAGAAGTTGATGAAAAAAATGAATGATAAAAATAAGTAGGAATTCTTTGAAGATTTTCATGATTTTTTATAAATTTTAATTCGAAAGTCGTTAAAAATTACAAATTAAAAAAATATTCTGGAATGTTGAGAAATTCGGCACCAATTTTTAAGAAATTATTTGAATTTCCAACAAAAGATATTTTTTTTTTAAATTCTTGATATTATTACGATATTTAATTTTAAGTTCAGAAATGTTAGAAAATCGTTTTGAAAAAATTTGAGAATTTAAAAAATTAAAATGTGCCAAAAATAAATGCAGAACTATTAAATTTGTGGAACTTGAAAAAAAAAAAAAAAAAAAAAAAGATAAAAGCTGAGTAATTTTTCAAAATTTATCAAAATTCAGAAAATATTATCAAACATTATCAGAACTGTCAATAAATTTGCCATCACGAAATTAGAAAATTGTTCTGCATTTTCCAGAGTTTTTAATTAGTGGAAAGATTCAAAATGTGCTGTAAATTTCAAAATTCAAATTATTTCCTCGCATTCACAAATTTTTCAAAAATACCTCGAAAGTCACGAAATGTCTCAACTTTTAACGAAAATTCTTTAAATTTTTCATAAATCTTCGTCAAATCCGAATTCGGAGATTTTCGAAAAACTGTTCAAAATTCGAAAAAAATCCTAAAATTCAAAAGCTGGCCAAAAATGTCTCCCTATACAATTCTTTTTCGTTCCTAACACCCTGATTAGCTTTTCCGCCGCGATATTTTCCCCTCGTTCGCATTTACAACGTTTAAAATCTCTCCTCAACAAACTGAGTTTTTCATTCGAGACCAGACGTTATTCACTGTTAATTGAATGTTTATTGCTCGCTTTTATTACGATGTGCCAATTTGTACTGCGAACGACAATTGTCATCGTTTGTTTCCATCAGTCTAAACAAATTAACCACATTAAATGGCAAAAAATTTTCGTTTATAACGAAAAAAAGTCCATACACCTCCCATTCGAAAAATTACGTCTCCCTAAGGCTGTATTTATTTTTCTGATGGCCGGGAAAGAGTTGGTTTTTCGCTCGACGATAATGATTGATCGCGATTATCTTATTAAGGTCAATTATGATGAGTTATATTTTCGTTACGACAATCGACAAACCTTCAAACGCAGTAAAAACGAAATTTCGTCACACACGATTTCTTAAATTCATTTTTTATTATTTAACATTTCCACCGATCATTAATTTTTCTCCGCCTGACTGATGTTTTGTTTGATTTTCTCAGGGCTTTCCTTATGATAATTTGTATTCGTTCAAAAAACTTGCAAACTGGTTAAAAAACGATTACGTATGTATAATTTTTTCGTAGCCAAGTTTATGTTTGTCTTCAAAAAAGAAGATTCACTTTTTTGTTCATTCATCCTCGCAGCGCACAGTTGTTGCTTCCTTTTTTTACGATCGTACGAATTATGGAAAAAAAATTACCACGTCATTGTGATTTTTTGTTGTGGACGTAATTAGGTGTGACGTAAATTCACTTGTCAGATTTTTGACACTTTCGAACATTTTTCAGGCTGTGGATTTGAACAAACCAGTGGATAAAAAATTGTACAAAGGCATAACTCCGACTTGTCATAATTTTAATCAGACCGCGGCGACCGCCAAAAAAGCGCCTCTGCTAGTTGGATTTTCGACAGGGCAAATTCAACTTACGGATCCACTCAACAAAGAAATTAATAAATTTTTTAACGACGAGGTGAGAAATTTGATGAATTTTCGAGAGTTTTTGAGTTTTGATGCATTTTTTTTCAGTGATGGAGAAATTTATCTCGGAAAAAGGGAGTTTCAGGAATGTATCGAAGTTTATGATATTTTGAATGATTTGCAATAATTGTTATAATAAAATTATAAAATTATTATAATTCATTATAATATATTATTATAATATTATTATCATAATATATAATATATAATATTATTATAATAATATACAATTTATATTATATAATATTATATAATGTCTAATATCATATTTATTATAAAATAGTAAAATTACAATAATAATTATTTATAATAATTGCACTCAACCCTCGATATAAATTTTTAAAATTTGTATTGAGGGTTGATTGCATTCCAATTACTCAAATCGAGAGTTTTTTTTATGTGAAAATTAACAGAGATTATAGAATCATTGCATTAGAAAAATAATTTGATGTTTAGAAATTTTTTATTCCTCTGTGAGATAAAAAATCATTTAAAAAAATGTAATTGATTTTTTTTTTATCTATGACGTCGATATATTTTGATTTCAAGCGATTTTATTGTTATTGTGTCGATAAATTGTATTTTAATAGTTGTAAAAACGAAGTAAAATTCATTTTACGATGTCAAATTTGATTTTTCAATTTTTGTAGCTTTTGTAGAATTTGATTTTTTTTTTCGTAAGTAAGTATTCAAATACTGGGAGTTTTACCTTACGACCTGGAAAACCCAATAATCAGAAAATTTACGATCAAGCATCTTCAACGAGGCAGTATAAAAAATTATTGATAAGTTTTTTCTGTCGTGATCTTATCTTTTACCGAGACGTTTTCCTTTATGTAACGGAAATGTACTTTATTCGTTCATTTTTCTTCCTTTCGGAGCTACTCGATTACACAATCGCTCTCGAGTGTCACTTCATAATACAAAATTTTTTATTACTTTAGGTACACAATTATATTGTTTATTTATTACAATTCACTACTTATTTATTTATTTATTTACAATTTAATTCAAAATTTATTCACAATAGTCAGCACTTTGTCAGAAGTTACTTTTTAAAATCGATTCCAAGAATTATTAAACTTGTGCAAAGAAGTTTTTTTATCAAAATTCTAGTCGTTTTTATTTTCTGACGAGTCGTAAATTTTGTAATTAAAACTTCGAAAAATTCAAGATAATCTCGAACTAAATGATTCCAGAAAAAGTTTTCAATTCTAAATTTGAGTGAAATTTGAAAAAATACGTTTTAAATTTCGATGAAATCTATGAATAAAATTTTATCAAGGAAATAAAATGTTGATGATTCTGCTGGGAAACAAAAACTCATATTGGTACTTTTATTTTTCAGAGATTAATAGACAAAACAAAAGTGACGTGTATAAAATGGCTACCAGAATCAAGGACGCATTTTCTGGTGTCGCACGGTTCTGGTCAATTGTATCTTTATTGCGAAGATTTACCATGTGGAACTACTCCACCTTCGTACCAGCTTTTCAAAAGTGGAAGTGGGTGAGTGGCATTTTGTATGCATTAGAAACAGGGAATGTGTGAACGAAATTGCAGTGGGAATTTTTTGAATAAATGTGTTTATCATTTTGTTGAAGACTACGTTGCGTTATAAAATGTATCCAATTTTTGTGTGTACTAATTCTTTAATAAAGTAGCCTTAGTTTCGTTTTGTTTTTTGGTAAAACAAAGAGAATTTCATAATTATTGCAAAATTATACAATTTCTTCAATAATTACAACATTTTATCGAATTTGATTCGAAATTCGCCAAAATGCAAAATATATATATTTTTTTTATTAATTGTAAAATTCTGTATATTAGTAAATACTAAAAATTTCTACACAATTTATTATTTGAATAAATAAAATGATGATTAATGAATAAATAAGTTATAAACTAAATCGTTGACAAATTATAACTTTTCCAAAACCAAATGTTGACAGTCAAGTATATATCCCTTTTCCGATTTGTAGACAGTTCGGCAAATTTTATGGTTGTCAAGACTAGAAATTCAAAGAATTGAGCTTGAGAAAAATATGTGTTGACGAAAAGAAATTCAACGCACATTTTTTTCAACAGGTACACAATTTACACATGCAAAACCAAAAGTACGAGAAATCCTTTATACCGATGGGTCATTGGTAATTCGGAGGGCTGTTCAATCAACGAATTTAGTTTTTCACCATGCGGTTCGAACCTCGCTGTCGTCTCAGCTGACGGATTTTTAAGGGTTTTTCAATATGACACGATGGAGTTGATTGGATGCGCTCGTAGTTATTTTGGAGGGTAAGGCCAAAAATTAAAGTATAATTAATATATATATATATAATTTAATTTTGAAATTATTATAATTGATATTCATAATTTAATTTTGAAATGATTGTAATTATAATTACATGATATATGATTTAATTATTTTCCCATAAAATATTTTAACATAAAAAATGCTCAAAAAAGAATTTCACAAAAACTGAGAATATATACATACAAAATTCGTTGAATTTTTCCAAGGCTCAGTTTGATTAACTTTCCTGTTTTTTAATATTTTGTTCGTGTTTTTAATCGCGAATTTTTAAAAATTAAACAGGTTCCTCTGCGTGTGTTGGTCTCCTGATGGAAAGTATGTTGTGGTTGGAGGTGAAGACGACCTCGTCACCATGTGGAGTTTCCATGAGAAGCGAGTCGTCGCCAGGGGCCAAGGTCATCATAGCTGGGTATCGGTAAGCGAAACTCCAGATTTTCAAATGGGACAAGAACAAAAACCATAGATTCCTCATAGAATTTTGAATAAAAAAAATTGAATCTTTGATGAAAAAAAAATTTTTTTTTTTTCAAATCTGATAAAATCCAAACCTTTTTGAATTTTTGGTACAAATAATATTATATACATATATATATAATATTGTACACAACTTTTAATTACTCCAATCTTGTTTCATCCCAAGGTCGTATCTTTCGACCCCTACACAACATCCTACGGCGAACACGAGGGCAACTTCAGCGGCTCGGACGACGAGGGCACGTCCCTGCCCCACTCGAACCACCTCACGAACCACGTGTACGAGCGTTCCGAGAGGCGGATGTCCGTCGTCTCCTCGAACAGGAACTCGAGCAGCTCCGAGCTCCGGGTCTCGGGGACTTGCTACCGGCTCGGCTCCGTCAGCCACGACACCCAGCTCTGCTTGTGGGACATCACGGAGGAGGACATCCTGAGGCCCCCGACTGTGTGTAAGCAACGAGCCAACTCCGTGACCAACGCGTTCGCCCCGTTCGCCAGTGGTAACGGAACGGCCTCGTCGGGTGCGACGATGAACCACCACGGGAGCGTTAACGCCAAGCACAACAGCACGAACCACACGGGGAACGCCTACAAGGAAAACGCGAGCGCGAACGAGATCAACGCGGCAAGCCAGGGGGGCAACGCTACCGTCCATGCCATGAACTCCCTGACGCAGAGGCTGGTCGGTCTCAGTTTCGGCGAGCGCGCCAAGGGCGAAAATCACAAACGGAACTTCAGTTTGACGATAAAGGGTGCAGGGGGGACGATTGGGAATAACGTGCCCGTCGCGCAAACAGGGGACAAGTCCGGAGCCTCGAACTCGAATGGCAGCAACGTTGCGAATATCGTCGGTGGGGGGTTCGTCGGTACGAGCAAAAAAGGTGTGGTTTTGGAAAAAATTTTTCATTTATGGTTTTTTTTATCCCTAGAGAAAAAAAGTGATGAAACACTTTATCGAATGTTAATTGATAATCTATCGAAATCGTGTAATGCACTCACTTCAATGCGATGGTTCTAACGGTTCGTGATTTGCGCGCGAGTTTTGAATTTCGATCATTGAGAAGAATTGTCGAAATCATTGTTGTTGATAATGATAAACGTGAAAATCATTATTTTTGATTCCGAAATTGGTTTTCATTGATGAAAATTGATAGAAATTAATGGAAATAAAGAGTAATTGGTTAGAATTCATAAGGATTCATGGGAATTGATAAAAATTGATGGAAATAGATGGGAATATTTATAGTAATTGATAAGAGTTCATGGTAATCGATGGAAATTGTTATGAGTCGATGAAAATAAATAAAAATAGTTATACTGATTGATGGGAATCCATAGAAATGCATAGGAATTGATGGAAATTGATGGGAGTTGTTATAAATTGATAGAAATTGATGGGAATTGATTGAGAAATTATGGGAAAGAATGTAAATCAAT
>JAPYZK010001660.1:0-17019 GCA_030522785.1 Platygaster equestris | reverse complement strand
GTAAAATAATATATTTACTGAAAGAAAGTTGATTAACACGATTAACGCTGATATTTCGGCGACAAAATTACAACTCGATCACCGCGATCGAGTTCCTCTCAAGTTTTACTCGAGTCACGACCGTTAGGGCAAAAAAAATGCATCCTAATTAATACTTATACGCTAAAAAATATCATGTCCCAACTCGACAGTTTTCTTGTTGCGGTATAAACGGAAGCAACAATTACGGAACTTCTTGGTGGCGACTCCAAGAAGTCGGCCGCAGAGACCTAGTTGTACCACTGACGTGCTGTTCTCTCATTGATTCCGGAGAATCTGATTGGTACCTGAATCCAAACCCTCGGAATTTGACCATGTGCCAGGCTCTGAATCCAGCGACTCATCAACAGGCTCGGAGTATTGTGGTATTTCCATGGAACATTAATTCAACAAAACTGCATATTATTTCCTCTTACAGAAAATAAATATAATATTTCATTTTACGACTCTTGCTTCAAGGGCTGTCTTGAAATGATCGAAGAATGGACCCAAGAACAACTTCTCGCTTTATTTTCCATTGCCTTCATGTTGATGCTCCTGGAAATCAGCACCTTGATCAGCACTCTATTAGTCTATCCGAAAATGAATGGAACCAAAAAATCGCGAATCTCCAACTACACTTCCACGCAAACTCTTAACCCTTTCAACGAAAGTGATCACGATTTCGGTAAATATTATTTTCCTTTTCACCAAAAATGTCTAAAATTTACTTTGATGTTAAATTTGCAGATATAGGCGTAGAAAATAGGATGCACATGGCAGGCACGACTTTCGGAGCCAAGTCCTGAAAATGGCTCGAGGGCAGCGCTGATTTTCCGAAGATCACGAAAAACGAGGAAACCCAAACCGACCTCAAAACACCTTGCGGAAAATACCGGAAAATCACGACTAGCGAAAGAGGCGTCATCGAAAATTGGTGCCATCCTTGTCAAAACGATAATCAAACCATAAGAAACGACCAATTTTACGAAGAACGCGCAGTGGACATAGGTTTTCGAGAAAATGGAAAATCGTCTTCTTCCAAAAGACGAAAAACGAGAAAGAGCAGCAAAGACAAATCAACTAATAGTTTAAGGAATATTCCGATCAAAGATTATCGAGCCTCCCTCGCGAGAAACATAGAAACTTTGAGGAAATCGTTGCCCCCGCAAAGTCAGTTCGAGACCCTTGTGTCGGAGCCGGAAAAATGTAAAGGAAAATTCGGTGACACAGTTTCCCCGGGAGCCATTCATGGAAATTCGGCGGTGCCCCCGGCGAATTCCCATAAAAACACGCGACAGAGTCGGCGATCTTGCAAAAAATCGGATAATGTTGTTCTCTCTCTCTCGCCAAACGACTACTCTTGCGAGAGAGAAAAGGACAATTGCGTAGTTTCCCATTCCTACAAAAAATATAAATCGGGTAAGTTTAGAGTTCCTATAAATAGAGAGTCTGGCCATCTGCAATGTGTTAGTGTGTACGTGTCGATCGCTGGACCCAAAATGGCGGCGGCACGCACACACATATTCGACACGTACGTGCAGATGCTTCTTCCAATAGGAGCCGCCATTTTGGGTCCAGCTTTGAATCCAGCCAATCAGACAGTTGCGGCCGATAGCCAAACTCTCTATTTATAGGAACTTTAGGTAAGTTCGGAGTAAGAAGTATTTTCAGTGTCAAATATGGCCAAGTATTTAGTATTAGTTAGAGGAAAACTTTTTTTTATGCACAGAAAAAAATGGTCACGATGAAGACTTTGATTCAAGTGACTCGAAACTCAATTCGGGCAATGTCGTGCAAAAAATCAGCAACTACGAGGAAAACGCACGTCGCGGTACATCGGAAAATTCGCTTTTGGACAGGGCCCAAAAAAGGCCCAGAATCGGCGTCCCTTTGGTAGGGATGCACAACGCGTGCGGACTCCCGGTGGTGGCCTGGCCCGAGTGCAAAATTTCCCGAAACGTCGGGAACGGAATCCGATATTCCCGGTTTGTTCCTCCTGCGGATTATTGTAATTATTAATCTAATAAAAATTTCTTATTTTTTGTAGTGCTAATATTTTATATTTCGTTAGATACCAAAGCAGAACGCAACCCAAAAAACGAGCCTCGAACCACCAGGAAACGGAAAGCACGCGAACGAGAAAATTCGCGACCAAAAAGCGTTCTTTCCGAAATTCTTCGAAGGTCAATACTTTGCCGGCTTTGAGGACACTCGGGCTGCGCATGCAAAACGCTCGAGAATTCGATATTACGAGGGCTAGTTTCAAAAGGAAAACTTTGTACGCCAAAGACGAAGATACCGAAGCTGTTCGCGTTCTCACCAGTTTGTGCCTGAATCCTCTTGCGCGAAGTAGAAGCGGAACTTACATGATGTGGTGAAAGAAAAATATGTAGTCGATTTTGGAAAATGGGTTGTATGTACCAGAGGTATGAAAAACGTAATTTTTGTACCCGCGGTGCATAAATAACCGCATACGTTATAAAACGTAAGTCACTATCAATTTTTTTTCTATCAAGTTAAAAAACATGAAATACATAAAAGATGGAGTAAATTGAAGTCAATGCTGCCCTCGTGAGAAATGGAGTCGATACAGTGCCTTGAAGAAAAATGTGCATAACTTTGAATTAGACTATAAAAACTATTTTTTCACTATATCGATAAAAAAGTATATACTTGCAGCATATTTGCATCGCAGACCATATGAATAATGTAAATGCGAAAAATTGGGAAGATTTGTACGAAATATACAATAAAAACACAAATATTTATATAACAGTGCGATTTACTATAAAACTTTATCGATAAAAATATGTATAAAAACAATTGTGTTAGACAAAATATACATTATATTAAGTATCTCATGTACAAACTAGATCCGATGGAAATAATACGACACTTCACCATTCTAATAAAAAACTGTTTATACAAAATTGGCCGGAGCTGAAATATTGCACTCTAGAATCACCTATCTCGCCTATCTTACATCCGTTTAAAATTTGCTAACAGAGGCTTGTCGCGAGCTCGAAACTGAAAATTTTCCGGGTTTTCCGAAGGACGAGCCTTTAATTTTTGCGTAAAAATCTCACTGCTTGATGTATATGGAATCTAAATATGTATAAATATACAGAAAAACCGTTATTTCCAATTCGTACAATACTTAAATACTCTCTAATTTTTTCTCAGTTTCCGGAAAACAAAATCCTCGTCGAAGGATTTTCCCTTGACCAAATTTTCCAGATTTTCGCCAGCATACGAAACCAAAGGAGAAACTTCGACTTCGCCTTCGACCGAAACCGCGCCAGCGTTCAATAACCATTCTTTATGCAACGCCAAAACGTCGTTCCTCGCGGTTGTTGGGCAGTCGATCCCTGCAGAATCGGAGTTTTTCAGGGGACTGAATTCGCTGTTGCGGTCGACTTGCCAGGCGACGAAGTTTTCTGCGAATCTGAAAACGTCGAAAGCGAACTTTTCGATTTTTACACCGTTAGGGGTGCTAGGGGTGTGTCGGTTTCCTTCCTCGTCGACGTAGGGAATCTTCTTCTTGGCCACGTGAAGTTCCATTTCCGACTCGAATTTTTCAGCGATCGAGGTCAGAAAATCGACGGTGAAATAATGATTGCAAATGTTGCCGGCGTCGAAGACGAGTTTTCCGTTCGGTCGGCGGAGTTCGGAGGTCTCTTTTTTTATTTCGCTGTATTCGACGACGCGGTATCGACCATTGACCTGTTATCAACAAATTTTATTATTAGGAAGTACTGGAGATCGTAAAAAAATTTTGTAGTAATTTCGAAAAGTTTTCAAAGTTTGAAAATACTCAAAATTTTTTCTAACGTCATGCAGAATATCGAAAGAAAATTAGTGTATGCAAGGAATATATCTCATAATGATAGGACAAATTCCTGTTGTAAATCGATCGATCAGAAATACCGATAAAACTATTGTTAAAATGATTTATGATCGTTATCAATAATTCTTACTTTGCAAATAACGCCAACTGCCTCGGATGGACACCGTTTTTCCACAGCTTTTGCGCCGCAATCGGCTTCGTGGGACAGACAAAAACCCAGGAAAACTGGATCAGCGACTTTCACCAAAATATTGTCCACGGAAAAAGCGTGGACACTCCTGATGCCGCGTTTCCTCATGTCCTCCAGAATGCCCTCATTTTTCAAGGCCCTATACAATCCGCCATTTCCATCCGGGGCCTGGGAAATTCGGTGTTTTTCATCCAGGATTATTTTTCCGTCGAAAGAAAAGCAAGGCAACATGCTTTGTCGAAAAGCCACGATATTCTCTTTGTTCAATCCGAAGTAATTGTTTTTCTTGAAGTAGTTGATGGTGATTTCGTCGGTGGCATCACTGGTCATTATATACCTGAAAAACAAATAAATAAATCAATAAATAAGTAAAATTCGGATTTATATAGTTGTTGAAAATAAGAGTTTTCAAGCGTTTTCTTTTTTTGTTCATCTTGATGTGATTATACTAAGCAGTTGTTCAGGAATTGTTTTACAAACATTTATAATTGTACAAATTTTCATCAAATTTTTTTTATCTTATGTAAATGTTAGTGTAAATGATTGGACAACAACAATTATTAGGATTTGAAAAAAAAAAAATTTTTGCCTCCTGTGAGGATTGAACTCACGACCCCTGGTTTACGAGACCAGTGCTCTACCACTGAGCTAAAGAGGCCTTTGACAAGCACATGAAAAAGAATATTCTTATGGTAGATCATCAAACTCCATCAAATCCAAGAATTGTTAATACGATTCACATAGAACATTTATTATTAGTACCAATTATAAAAATAAGAGAAACTTTTTTATTACGTATATTAAAATAATATAATATAGCAATATTAGTTATTATTTGCTATATTTTGAAAAAAGTGGATAAAGAAAAACGAAAAAAAAAATGTAAAAAAATTGCCTCCTGTGAGGATTGAACTCACGACCCCTGGTTTACAAGACCAGTGCTCTGCCACTGAGCTAAAGAGGCTGGTGCTGAGAGTACTAAAATGAACATTTTCATATTACATCCTCAAACTTTATTATATTTTGTTATCTTAAACATAAATTGACATCACATTTTTATTTATAATGACGAACTAAAATATTGCATGAACAAATGAGATAATTTTATAGGTATTTTTTTCTTTCAATGTATCAAATAAATGGGGCATTTGTAAAAGTGTTGATAATTAACTATTTCTCAATTTTCAATTATTCAATTTCAATAATAATAATAATAAAATATTAATATTAATAATTTAAGGAACATTATAAAAACTAATAAATAATAGAAAAAATATAAAATATATCCATTAGATAAATATACAGAAAAGATGATGGTATGAATCATTCCAAAAAATCTATGGACGAAATTGAGACATTTTCGAACTTTCAAAATCCAACAGTTTTTTGTAAAATGCTGAACTTTGGAAAAAATTATAATTACGGAATTTTCTAGTGATTTTTTTTTCAATAACAAACTCACTGTAGAACTGCACAAATTTGTATTATTTGATACTTTATTTTCTTGACGTCAAGAATTTGTTAATGATTACATAACTTGCTCACTTTTTATCAGTATTCCAAAATTACAAGTTTTTCTTAATATTTAAAATTTAAATTCTTTTTATTAGTTTTCGAACTTCAGAATTTCTAATTTTGTATTCATGCAAAAAGTTACCGTCAATCATCAAAGGACATTATTTGTAATTGTTCATATCTCCTATATTTCAATACATCAAATATACTGAGAAAATTTCTAGACATAAAATACGACAAAAAAATCCAAAATTCTCACCACTGAATTGCCCCGCATTTTCCAAACTTTTCTCGAGCCAGTCTTTGGAGTTTCCAAATCCTCTCGGCCTGGAGTCGGAAAAGTGTGCTCCCCGAAGGCAGCCCCACATCATACATTCCTTTAGGATACTGGACCCCCAACCTGGTACCCTGGCCACCGGCCATCAAAAGGACCGCCGCCTTCCCTTCGGCGATTTCCTTTAACCCCAGCTCCTCGTATTTTCTCAAATCCCCAGCTTCGCTGTTCCTGGCAGATTCGATGGAATCGCTTGGAATCGGCTCCATTTTGTCGTCCAGGTACTCTTTGCCGTTACTCATTGACCCCATTGCTCTTTGGAAGCAACTGTTCAAATTATAAAAAATGAGACATATAAAAATGAAACAATTTTTATTCATATATTTTTATCAATATTTGTATATTATATTTCAAATATATTTATTTTTTTTATCAATTTTTTTTATTTTACGAAACAGCAACAACTATCAAAATTTCAATTTAGAAAATATAAATATGAATTTGAAAACTTTGAAATTTGAAGATGCTTGAGATAATTACTTTCCAAAACTTCTTAAACAATTAATCTGAATAAAATAATAAATAGTAATAAAAAATGTTCATTTTTTTTTTTTTTTTTTTTTTTTTTTTATATTTAACAATCTTCTTTCTTTTTTCATCTTTTATCCCAGAATCTCCTGAACCAAGACCCCCTGCTGTTTCACATCTAGGTCGTCCCAAAAACGCAACAGGTGTTCCTGGCTATACTTCTCCAGGTAATTCCTCAAATCGTCGACGTTCATGATCGAGGTGTCCACAAGCACTGTAAATGATAAGCTGATAAGAGATGGAATCGAAACTCCGGTGCAGGTAAAAAAAACCTTATCAGGTTTACTTTGACATTTAATGTTCCACCTTCCGCCTGGTTTCACCTACGCAGTTTAAACTCACCTTTCTTTTGAAACCCGTTGCGCACGTTCACTTTCATCAGCCTGTCCCTGACTTTCCCTTTCCCCTTGCCACGTAGCCAGACATTTTCGTCGTACCTCTCTTCCAACATCGTCGAGATCGCGACCGGTTTTTAGATTTTTTTTACCTCACTTTTTCATATTTTACGCAAAATGTCAACAATTCAAACTTCTCGCAACTTTTTACGAGACTGAGATTTTAAGAGCGCTTTTTTCGTCCACGAAATTGAAAGTGGTTGGGAAAGGTCATCATCCTTTTCTCGTATACTGGAAATCACTGGAAATTTCCGGGTGCCGGAAAAAAACCGTCACAAGAAAAAAAGGGTGTCGGAATCGACGTCATGAAAGTATTTTATTCATGGCATTGATGAAAGGAGAAATTCATGACGAAAGGAAGTTTTTTCCAGGGTTTGGGAGAAATTGTAACCTACAATTTGTTGTGATAGTTGGTGGGGTTTTTCAAAGGTTTATGGGGTGTTATTTGCAGATTTTCGGGACGGGCGAAGGGAGTTTGGTGGTTTTGTTGTTTTTCGTTAGTTTTGGGGAATTTCACTCGCTGTCACTTTCGGAATTGATTTTTTTGGATCAGCTGATTTGTGTTTTTGTTATCAATGAGGTGTGTGTGCGTCTAACTTTTAAGTCGCGCGCACAGGCGTAAATCACTGACTTACGTAGTCATCTGCGCATGGGTACCAATGGTGTGACGTCTTTTTTTTAATTTTCCAATTTCCAGTTTTACACATTCTGGACATTGATGTTTTAAAACTCAAATTCAAATTTATTTGATTTTTGCGATTATTTCAAAATAAAATTCCCATCAAATTATAACATCATTAGATTTATGTATTTGAATTGGGCATTCACATCTTGGAAAAATAACGAACCACAAAAATGTTACGTGATTTCGTTTATTTCCATTACTAGATAACCAGTATACATTATAAATACATTATAAAAGAAGAACATTATCGGATGCCAAAAACAGTTCTATGTATTCTTCGATATGGTTTTAATATATATTTCATCGACCTTCTACTAACATGAAATGAATTTGCATTTGTTTCACTTGAATTCAAACATGCTCGAAAAAGCAAGCAAAATTTATCATTCTCTCTTCTTCATTTTTTTTTTTTCATAGCTTCTTCAGAAAAGCCCATACTTCAATCACTTTTTATTGAAAAATAATGGAGTTCATCGCGTTTATTTCCAAAATGAGACCCACTGCTGAATCTACTTATGTGTAACGCTTTTTTTCAGATATATAAGCCTAATATGTATTCCTTGTATCAGCTTACAGTTATCGGTGTACTCATGTAAGAGATAACGATAACAAAAACACCACTGATAACCAAAAAACTTTTGCACAAGGTTTTCAACAAATTGTGCGGATCTCAACTTCACAGAAGCACAAGAATTCGAATCGGCGTGCGGTATTTAGGCCAATCACCTCAACGGATTTCGACAAAACTTGATCGCGGTTGTGGATGGAGAATTCCGAATTTTTGGATTTCTGGAATTTGAATATCAAAATGTTTGTACTCAAAATTTGAAATAAAAAAAGCAAGTCTTAAACCATCTGCATATAATATACTCCAAATTCACATAATTTTCGATTTTATGATCAAACTTTTTCTCAACAAAAGAAACATCAGCGTCATAACCCAAGTACAAAAATAATAAAACATTTTCTTTTTCATATATTCTAATTATTATGTAAGCAAAAATACGTGGCAAATAAAAAACACTCGAGATTGCATTTCACGACCTATGCAATAGTAAATTTGAATCATCTAGATACATCCATACCTGTCCTGCTATGTATTACTTTTCGTAAACTAAACAATAAATAATCACCTCAGACGTAATCATTTTTACAAAGTTTGTTTAACAGTTGTAACAAATATCAATCATCGCGTAAATTTACAACGTAGGAATAAAAATTTCACTGGTGTAGTCAAGTTCAACAGTTAAGCTGGTTACACTGTAAGTCTCAGGGTAGGACTACTTTATTATTATTATTGAATGGTAAGTTACTTGTTGAATCAATAACTTTATACACCTCAGTTCAATAAACGGTCATTAATTGGCCTGCTCGGGCCCGAAAAACCTTTTTACTGCCTTCGGTGTATAAAGTATCGTATGTAACATAATATACTATTATATTCTTTTTTTATTGATGAAATAATATAAAATCGTAGTTGAATCTCATTGCCAGCCCCGTAACGAGGTTTCGCAAAATCCAAAAGAACCGGTTTTTTGGGAAATGATGTATTGACGAACAGAAGACGTGATGCTGCAAACACCAAAATATTTCTAACTTCAAAATCATGGAACTTTTTCAGTAATTTTGAATGGTTCGAAAAATAGATTCGACTGATTATTCTTTTTTCAAAATATTAAGAGTAACCTACAACTTTCAAATAATTCAGCCAGATTTCACAATTTTCTATGTCTCAAATCTGGTTTTAAAGTTTCAGAAATACCTCGAAATTTTCGGACTTTTACATTTTCAAACACAAACTCCATACTCGAGTTAGAAATAATTGAGTTGTTGAAGTTAGGAATGTGCTGGTGTTTCATGTTTTTAAAAGGCGTAAAATGTTGATCCGCAGTCGCTGTGACTGAGAACGCGACGCAAAGATAACGCACGAAATTCATCGAGAGCTAATTGTAAGACGGGGAAATACATGCGCGCGTAAAAGAGAAAGAGAAATGACGCTGGAATGTACGACGTCGAGGGCGTGAACAATCAGCGCAGATCGGGGTTGTCGTTGACTTGTTTTTTGATGCGCAACAGTATCGTTGTGTACCACTGGTCTAAGCGCGAAATCGAATCGTATTCTTTCACGGCATCGGTGAAGCCTTCGCTGTTGTTTTCTTCGAGGTGCTCTATCAACGTCTGAAAAAATTTTGTTTGTTAACGAAAAACAAGAAGTCTTCATGAATCATCTTGATAAAACTCTAAATTTTATCAGTCACGAAAAACTTCGTTCTTTACCTTGATGAGTTTGTACTCCCTAGAATCCTGGAAGGCAGGGTACTGTTGTTGATATCGTTCGATGGCATGTTGAGCGTTCAAAACGTCTACGCAGAGGTGGCAAAGGGCGGCGCGGAAAAAGTATTCCTTCGCGCTGTACTTCAACAAAGAATTTTCCAACGACGAAGCAGCGACCTATAAAGCAGAAATGAATGATTTTATCAATTTTCTGATTTTTATAACATTTACTATATAAAATATGGAGTCATGAGACTGATTTTCAATATTCCACCAAGAAAATTTCATACTTGTTCGTAGATTTGTATGGCCTTGTCGTAGTTTTCCAATTGGGCAGCATATTGAGCGACCTTCAGCAAACATTTGTTGGCCGAAGAGTTGCTTTCTTCGCCGCGGAAATAATCCGCGGCTTGTTCATAATGTTGAACTGCGCGTTCCAGGTCGACGGCTTCGCTCTCGTACATTTCGGCTATGGTTTGGTGGTGTTTTGCAGCCATGGTAAACCTGCCCATGTCCGTGTAGATTTCGATAGCTTTTATTAAACTGTTGACAGCCTCTGAAAAAGTAAAACATCTTGAAGCATTTTCGAGTGTTTTTTAATTGAAAATTCTGAATATTGTTTTAGAATTTTCTAAAATTATAGACAAATTGAATTTTTGAATGATTTTATGGAATGTTTGAACCGGTTAATTATTAAGAATTCTATAATTATGATGAATAGAGGTTTTTATACCATTTGGATCGACTTTTTTGTAGCAATTGGCCGCATCTACGTAATTGGTGGCTGCGTCATGTCGACTTCCAGCTTTTGCATGCAATTGGGCAGCTTCAGTGAATGCATGTGCTGCTTGGCCCCACTTTTTGGCCATTTTAAACATGTTTGCAGCACGTTGATAACACTCAACTGCATCTTCAACCTTCGAAGAGGAGCTAGAAATTTATACATGAAATGAGCTATTGAACTTTTATTTAAAAAATTAAGATTGGATGCAACTTTATTTCACAGAATGAAGCAAAATTTGGAAGTTTGAAAAATTTGAGAATTGAAGATTAATCAATAACTATGAGAATATGAAAAAAAGATACTCTCAGATACGTACTATGCACGAAAATGTTATATTTCTTATCGAACATTTTTAACACATAAGAACTATTTACAACTTTCTTATGATTGATTACAATGTTTGCAGATTGAAAATTTGACCATGTTCTTCTAATTTAAAATTTGTCAATGATTTTTCAATGTTAAAAATGTATTACAAAAAAAATTTATTAAAATTTTGCCAAAAATGTTCTCTTGAAATTCAAATGACCTCAACTAACAAAAATCAATAAAAATATATAATTAAGAACACGCAATAAATCAATAAACTGATTCAAGAGATACTTTCCATCTTAAATGAAGCTTCTAAAAAACCCAATGTCATTTCAATATTTTTACAAGACAAATTTGAAAGTAAAATATACGAAAATTTTACATTAAAACCATCTGAAAACCGTTTTTCTAAGAGAAAATCTAGAAATCTGGTTATTATTATAAATATTAAAATAAACATGCGCGTTTTATCGATAAGAAAAAAAAATCGTCTGCTAAACGGCAGCCATTAAACACTTGCCAAAAGAGGACAACAAAAGCAAACGTCAAAACCGAAACTTTCTCTTCCTAAACATAGAAATAGCCTAAAACGACAGGAATTGAGTTTATCTTTTATTGAAACTCGTCAAGATGTATTTTTTCAAAATAATATTTGGCACAAAAATAAAAAGAAGCGATAAAACGCAGCTGCTATATTGACAAACCATCGCGGCTACGTTCCATTATCGCTAATGATTTTTTTTCTCGATTTTATTCTCGTGTTTTTACACTACAAATGTTGTCTAATGGAAAAACGAGTTTTTCCGATGCGTTTCAATAAAAAAAGGCGCGTGATATCGCATTCTCAAAAAGTCGCGAGGGAAAGCACGATATGTCAGTCGTACGTATTGCGCTGAATAATCAATATAGACCATTATAGACTTACTTGAAGAAGGAACCGAAAAAGCCTTTGGAAGTGAGCTTTTTCTCGGCCTCGGCCATGAGATTTATGGCTTTCTGCTCGTTGTCCGCCATGGCGACGACTCGATTTTTCGCTTTTCAATGTGCCAAATCGCACGAAATAAAAATCACTGATTCATGAACGAAACTTGCACTCGCGCAAACTTCAACACTGTCAAAAACTGTCAATTCGTCTGTCGCTGTCGTCAACAAATCGTGTCGTCTTTGTCTGTGTTTGTGACGTGCAAAATTGTCACATTAAAGATAGGTGGTTTTTGCTGTCAAATACTGAGAGCATATTTGCAGTGCCGCGGTAATTTGGAAAAATAATGTTTAAACATCGTAAAATTTGGAAGACTTCGAGAGATTCTTGACAATTCTGGTCATTTTGATCTAAGAATGACTAATGACCCAAGCAAAATGATATTACAAACATCTAAAGATGCTTGTAATATCATTGAATATCATACATTGTGCGTCCGTTCTTTCTCTCTCTGCCCGCATTTGCAGCTCACAAGAGGAAGAAAGACCACTGCGTAATGCTTATTCAAATTTATATACATTTTTCAATGCAAGTACAGAAACCTTATCACATATTCAGAGTTTCTGCAGAGTATTTCCATAATTTAGAATCATTGAAGTAATAAATGATCGTATAAGTATAATTGAACCAACGTTAAAACGTTATTATCTAAAGATTCAATGCAGAACTTCCTAATCGGAAATTATTAATTTGCCAATTTCAAAATCTGGAGAAGGAAATTAGAAAATTCTAAAATCACCAGTTCAGGTTTCGAAAGGTAGAAAGTTCAAAAAATTTATTGATTTATTAATATAAATTTCGATACTCAAAGAAGTTGAAAAAATTCGTCTTCTAATTTTCGAAAAAAAAAATATATACATACACTTATATTTATGAATAAAATCTGCAGATGTTCGCGTGGTAACTTTTTTTAGACAAGTTTCATTTGTCGGAAAAATTATTAGCTAATCATTTATTCTGGAAAATAAAAAAAGGAGAATTATTTTTCCTTAAAATATATCCTTTTACGATTCGTAAAGAAATGACTCGCACGTACTATATACAGATCTCGAGTATTACCTGATGCGTTGGCCTGCGGCATACTTTCTCTTGAAACTCGAGAGGCAGTTTGTAGGTGTTCAACGTACCCCATGTTATTACCGTTACCAGTTTGTGTTTCTCTCCCTTCTGAAACAGAATTCCTCTCTTACGAGCTCTAAATAAATACTCGTTTCCCGTACTAAAATCGTCTAAATTTCTCATAGTGTGCAGCTCAGTTTACCATAGTTAAAAAACATCATGAAGAAATCTTATCGAACTCCTCAAACTTGTGAGAAATGACGAGAAAAAGTGCAGTCGCGACATTGGTGTAGATATTATTTACTCGCGAGAAATCATCGCTGCAGACCGAGATGATAGGATCATGGCAACTTTTATGAGAGAGCGGTGGACTGTGATAGTAATCGTACTGATTTTCTTCGCATGCCAAAGTAAGCTTGCGGAAAATTTTTTTTAAATGACCTCCCATCATCATGTATTTCAGGAATATAATTTTTTATGGCAATAGGGGTCATCATACACTTTTTCGATATTTACGACAGGTTCTCTTGAATTTCTACCTAATCTTTGGGTAGAATGGGTCATATTTTAGCAAAAAGGATTATAATTTTTTGACGGATAATGTTAATTTCCAAAAGTTGTTTTGTATTATAGGAAAAAATCGATCTAACATCATAAAAACTGATTCATATAATATCATTCATGAGTGTGCTTTTTTTCACGTTGCGAAAGTCACATTCCAATATCGTGACCATGCGTTGAAATCTCCGAGACATGACGGTTTTTAATTTGCAGTTAGAATTGTTGTACGATTCGAATCTTACATCGATAAATTAATTTTTTTCAAGTAACATGGAATAAGTGTTTTTAATCCACCTCACTGAAGAAAGAAACGTATTTTTGAGGCATGCAAATTTTTTTCTCTCGGTACAGAGAAAAATGAGATCGTAATGCAGTGATTATATAAATATAGGTAATGCTCAAGAAGACGTCGAAGAGTACAGAGGAAAATATCTAGGGAAATTAAATGCTTATCACCATCAAGTTTCTGGCGATGTTTATGCTGTCGACGAGTACACGATACTTTTGAAGTCATTTAGTTACGATGGAAACGGAGCTGACACCTTTTTCTGGGCCGGGGCCACTAACCGTCCTGGGCCTCAGGGTTTTATTATACCCGACGAATGGGGGAAGTCAGTACAAACCGAAAATAACTAGAATTGTTAATTAAATTTGATAAATTTTTCCCTATTACGAGTTCTCCTGTAAATTCTCGAAATTTTATTTACGAAAATCAGTGATCATCGAATTTTTAAAAATAGATTTTGGGAAATTCGTATTTGCATTCAAATTTCGAAAAGTTTTATCTTCAATTAAAATTCTTTTAATCGGGTCTCGAAAAAAGATTACCCAAAAATTGAAAAAAACAACGTTTTTTCACAGAACGAATGTCCTCGATCGATATTTAAACAAAGATTTCACCCTGACATTACCTGACGGTAAAAAAATCACCGATTTGAAATGGTTCGCAATTTACGATTTGACGAATCAGGTGAATAGAACATCATTTATCCAAATACTGTATCTTTCGGTATTTTAATATTTCGAAAATCCATTGACGAGCGATTTTTCAGAACACGTTCGGAGATGTTTACGTTCCCGAGGAATTTGATCCTCCGGCGCCCCAAAAAGTGTCACAATTTTCAAAAAGATCGAACAATGTCTCCTCAGAAGCTTTAGTTATTTTGGATGCCAAAACTATCCAAATTCCGGGATTTTCTTTCAACGGCCATGGCCGAAACACATTTTTCTGGGTCGGTTTTGGACCCCAACCGTCGAGCAAGGGAAGCAAAGTGCCTGACGAACTTGGATAGTCAGTATTTTGATTTTTTATGAATACATTTTTCTTCGAAAAAGAGAAACTTCAATGGCTTCAGAATTTTTCGGAATTTCGTACGAATACGAAAAGATCGAGACACTTTGAAGAAATTTAAAAACTGAAGAGAATTACGAAAATTGAACGCCATTTATAAATTTCACAGTTTGGATTCCCTTCGGGCTTACAAAAACGAAGACATCGTCATTCAATTACCCGGTGAAATGACGATTTTCAAAATAGACTGGCTCAGCGTTTACGATACTGACACCCAAACGAATTTGGGTTCTGTCATTATTCCTGATGGTCTTAATGTTCCACCTTCATTAGTAAAGGTGAAAAAATTCGATTAAACGTCGTAAAAATCGTTATCCTTAAAAAAAGGGTGATTCGAAAAATTTTTGCAAAAGTTATAATTTGTTGCGATTTCTTGTACGCAGGTAATTAAACAATCCAAATCCATGCCAAACTGTGTTCAACTCCACAGAAAATACCAAGTGGGCTGGGAAATTTTCGGGCCCCAAATAACTATCCAGCTAACAGGGCAAATAGGTTAATCAAATTAATTAGCTGCTTGGGCTGTCGCAAATTTGATCGCGCCAATAACGGTTTTCGTTGTTACTTTTCGACAGAGAATAAAGAGTACATGGCTTTCGGTTTGTCTGGTTCGACTGAGCGAAGTCAAATGGAAGGCGCCGATATCGCGGTGGCATATATGGATGATACTCGTGGTTACGCCACGGACTATAATATCACCGCAAAAGCTCCGGTAAAAAAATAACTTACGAGAATTTGTTTTATACAATTTTCGAATTCCAACTTCACGAACCCGAAAACTCTCGAATTCCAGAACGACGAACCAAAACTTGAACGTCAAAAATTCAAATACGTAATTTACTTAAATTTCAATATTTTCGAGATGAAAATTTCGAACTCATGAAATTCATTCCCAAAAAAGCTGCCCTTCTTTCTACGACTAACTGGATCGATTTACGTGAATAAATGTGATTGTCAGTAAATTTATTTGCATTTTGCATTGAACATTTTCGGCATTTCAAGATTTTCAAGAACTTTGTGAATTTTCAGAGTTTGGAGGATTTCGAAGTTTGGAGAATTTTATAAGTTTTGAGACGTTTGAAAATTTTGAGAATTTCAACAACTTCACGAACCCGAAAATTCTCGAATTCCAGAACGACGAAACAAAACTTGAACTTCAAAAATTCAAATACGTAATTTACGTAAATTTCAATATTTTCGGAATAAAAATTTCGAACTCATGAAATTCATTCCCCAAAAAGCTGCTCTTTTTTCTACGACTGACTGGATCGATTTACGTGAATAAATGTTATTATCAGTAAATTTTTTTATAATTTCTTGTAGTGTGGGAAAGTTCTCAAGCAATATAAGGGCGTCTGCAAAGACGAGCTCGTTGGTGGCCTGGACAGCTTCCAAATGTATACAGCTGTGAGGGAAAACGGGATAACTGTAATAACTTATCGAAGAACGCTCATATCATGTAAAAACTCACACATATTAATTAACGCTGATTATGAAACGATAATTCATCGAATAAAAAAATTACAGCGGATTCAGGAGACAAGGAATATCTAACCGACCAACCAGTGTACGCTGTATGGGCCTTGGGAAGACTCGACGAAAATAATGAGCCCAGTTTTCACGACATTTATCCAAAGAGCGATTTAAAATTAGAACTCAATCGCAATGAGCCGATTAATGATTGCATGGATTTTACGCAGATCAATGCAAAGCTCAGGTATTTTTGTCGTTCCTAAAAAATGATCAATGTTGCAACCAATTGGAAAAAATTCTGGAAAATTTGACAAATCTAGCACGCATTGCAGAAAAGTATATTTTGAAAAAAAAAAAATAGGAAAACAATATTGATATTCACAAGTGTCAAAGTTTTCGAGAATTTAAAAAAATTTGAACATTTTCAGCATTTCGAGATTTTCAAGAATTTCGGGAATTTGCAGAGTTTGGAGGATTTCGAGAGTTTTACAAGTTTTTAGACGTTCGAAAATTTTGAGAATTTCAACAATTTTGATAATTTCAAAGTTTTTAAAAAGTTTTGAAAATTCTGGAAATTCACAATTTTTTCACAATTCTTGAAATTACCAGATTTTTACGAATTTCTGACATTTCGAGACAATTAATAATTTGGAATATTTTCAACATTTCAAGATTTTTAACAATTTTGAGAATTTTTAAGGTTTGAAG
>JAPYZK010001659.1:0-28444 GCA_030522785.1 Platygaster equestris | reverse complement strand
GATTTCGGCGGGAAGAGGTGCTCTCGGCCAGGATCCCTGACGGAACGCTGATGTTCCCAGGGAATTCGGTTGTTCGAATTTGAATAATTGACTTATTGCGACGCGGATTTTAAGGATTGCGTCCCGCTGGTTCGACGCAAAAAAGTTAGCGAAATCGCGGGGCTTCAAAAGGGGCCTATACTTTATACGGGATTTCTGTTTCGGATTGTTGAAGTCGAAATGGACGGAAGATGGAGATTAGTGATAGGCGATTCAGAGAAATCAAAATCGATCCAAAGTTTCGATATTTTAAGTTTAAACGATAGATACAGGTACGATATTTGCTGGAAAGTGTCAATACCTCGAGTATCGATATCAAAATATCGACGATTCAACTTTTTTTCTTAGTGAAATTATTGGTAATTTCATATCATATTTACAACTGGAAAATACGATGGCCCCGTTCCGACGCAAAAGAATATCGTCTGGACCGAGTCCCAAAGCACAGCGTTTCTAGAATAATCGTATTTCCAACAGATAGACACATCGTCGATTTTTCAAAAAAGGGTGGAATAGATTCTAGGATTTGAGTGAACATTTTTTACAATAGGTTTTTGCGAAATTATATGTCCGAACAAAAATACTTGCACTTCGGAAAAAGAAATCATACTCGAAAACTTCAAAATCGCGCACCATGATTTTTTGACGTCACTAGTAGGTAGGAGAGACCGGGGTTGTTTAAGACAATTTTGATTCTCGATTTTTCCCATTTTTCCAGTAACCTCTTTGAGAGTGTTCAATACTTTCTGTAAGAATGCATTCTTTTGACTGTAAATGTGAATTTTTTAGCTGTTCAAATGGATTGTTGTCTTCGTTGTTATTTTGCGGGATATATAATCAAGACAATCTCTCATGTCCCAACCTGCCCTATACACGGGGTAGGTTGGGACAAATGGGACAATGCCATTTTATTGATGAGGGGCTGTCCATTAATTACGTGAGGATGAGGGATGGGGGGCCGGTTTCGAAGGATCCTTACGCTCTCCTTACAAAGGGTGGGAGGGATAGTGAAGAAACCTTACGTAAGGATTCAAATATGCGGGATTTTGGGAAAAAATTATAATTATGGATCGCAATGTAACCCTCTGATATTTGAAGGAAGGAGAATGCAAGGACTGTGCTTTTTATTTTACCTACGAAGAAGCAGTGAATTTTCTTGTCCCTTATGGGACAAGTCCGACCCTTGTCCCATAAGGCCAATGATAGAGGGAATGTTCTGAGAATATACATTGAAGAATATTTTAATATTTTGAATAATACTTTTGGAATATTCTTTTCATCATTGGGCTTACGGGACAAGGGTTGGACATTGGAATATTCTAGGAATATTTTTAAGGATAATTCTAAAATGTTCCTTGTTGTTGAGGGGCAGTCAACTTATACAGTTAGACATAATCGCTTCATTTGAAGAAAAAATGACAAAATTGAATTTCACGCAATTTATTGGTGATGGCGAATGATAAAATTCGGATGCATTTGCCACAGAACATACAATTCTACACGGCTGTCAATAATGTTAATAATAGAGTTGCATATTCCCGATAATTACACTGTAGAACAAAAATATTTCAACAAAAATTTCGACTTGCAACATGTAGCTATAGACCATTCAAACACGTATGCCGCAGGGTTTTGCTTTATCAGCCTCGAAAAACGAGTTATAAACTTTTTAAGTTTATTACATCGAAAATAGTCAACTCCTTCATATTTTGTCCCGTTATTGCAGCAAAAAAACAGTTGTTCATATTTGTTCGTGTACATTTCAATTATGCAAGTAAAATCGCGATCGCGGTGCTCCTTCAATAAGTTAATTTTTGTTCCAGAATTAATAGTTTTCTGGAACGCTCCGATGTACCAACAAATTTAAATTTGAATCGGGTTGAATAAAAGGATCTCGCTGCGCTTCATAGAGATGCAAGGAGACAAAACTTCACGGTCAATTAGGATTTGGCACATAGGAGCGTTTCAGGAAATCATTAAATCTAGAAAAAAATCAACGCATCAAAGAAGCAATGCAATCGCAATTTCACTTGCATTATCGAAATGTACGCGAAAAAATATGGGAAATTTTTTTTCGCCGTTGAAATAGGATGAAATATGGAGGAGTTGAGTTTTTTCACAAGCAACAAATTGAAAAAATTTATAACTCGTTTATCTAAGCTGATCGAGTAAAACACTTTGTCACGCGTGTTTGAGTGGTCTATAGCTACATGTTTCTAGCAGATTTTTTTCTGGAACTCGTCAAAACCAACATTTTGTTCCAGTGTTATATACTCAGGGTTTCGAAATTTCTGTAGCAACCTGATTAATTCTGTACCATCGTCAAAAATTTTCCGTAGACAAAATTTTTTCCATTTCATAGTTCCAGAGAATACTTAATAACTTAAAGGAAAGACGGATCAGTTTGCGACTGACGAGGAAATGGATTGGAACCAGAATGCACTTGGGAAGTATTTGCTTGTCGAAAAGTATTTGAACTAGTATTGTATAGCTCACGCTCAATACTCGACTGTAGAAAAGTATTAGAATGAATATTATATTTATCGTCGACGTAACTAGTGTTGAATTGACTAGTGTTTGTCTGTGGATAGAGACCTCGACCCGATTGTGTTTGAGAACAAGGGTATGTTTCTGCATTCGATAGCGCAGATCGGCCTGAAATCAAATTTATGAAGCAATCAATGTTGTTGTTTTAACATTTTTGAATTAAAACACTTAAATTCACGTTTTGCAACTTCGGGGAACAAAATTTGAAGGCTCGATAATACAAAAGCGATTGGGAATCGAAATATATCATGATTATAGTTAAAATTCCGAAACATCAAGGGTAACGATCTCAAAGTTTATTTTTTGGTAGGTTAAATAGTGATTCAACCTACTTTTAAATCTCAGAATACAAAACTTCACGAATTGGAGAACTAGGGAATCCAAGAATTGGATATCCGAGAGTCTCGGATCCAGATATTGAAAACTTTAAAATTTGAAAATTGCAAATGTTGAATCACAGAACTCTGTGAATGAACACACTACAAAATTTTCAAGAAAATTCATATGCAGGAAAACAAGCCTATCCGAAATCTATTCAAGCACGATTTTTTTCCAAAGAAAGACACAAATCCTTCATCAAATTTTCGAAAATAATATGGTATGTGCTTTTCCTAGCGTAACATTTTCGACCTTCTCTTTTGCCTAACCCAAAATGTACAGTTTCGAAATGCCAATTACCAATTTTGTTAACAGCTTGAACTCTGAAATGATAAGGCACTTTGGGATCCAATTCAGTATATACGTAGGATGTCGTGTTGCTCCTCAGAGCATCTTCTGTCATTTTTCCTTTCTTATTGATGTGTATAATGAAGTCTAAAATAGGAGAATTGTTATCTCCCATAGATGTCCAGTGAATCTTAGCTTTACCGCCATCACATGTAATTCTACCCATTACGGGTGAATTGGGTACGTCTTGTACGATCAAGGATCTGTAGGTTATGAGACTTGTATTGTAGCAAGTCAATGAGCGTTGAATGCAGATGTATTCTCCGGAATCAGAAACAGTGATGTTTTTGATTTCGAATGCCCAGGGCTCGAAAAATTTGTATTTTGGATCTGTAATGTTCAAAGCCCTAGAGTTCAATGAGTACTCGAAACGGGATTTCTCGGAACAACCGCCTTTGCCGTAGATGCATCTGGAAAACAATGTTTTGTTTCATTAAATGTTTCGGAGAAATTAAAATTTCATTTCTAATGATTCATTCGTATAAGCGTTAGTATACATGAATATTTTAAAATTCAAATATTTTTAAGGAAGGTGTCAATCATGCATTAATATTTCTATTGTTGGTACTATTATCATCGTAAATCATGTCGATTTTGTATTGTTTGTCAAACATACATTTTTTTCGCAATGGTCGATTGTGCATATTTTCTAGTGTGCAATTTTTTGTTATTCAATTTTCTTTGCTTCGTTAAATTTTTCAAGTTTTATCGACGATTATCGCGAAATATAATTAAAAAGTCGAAGGAAGATAAAAAAACGTCATTTTCTTGATCGTCATTTTTTTATGATGTAGACAACAATGGAAAATCGTTTCTTCCGATCTTGACATTCAGTTTTCGATTCCCTGACAGATAATTTCTTGCGCATCCTCGTGCTACGATGCGCAATTCACCTAACTTGGCGAAAACGGAAGTGAAACGATTAATTATGGCGTATTAGCAATGAAGAAACTCATTAATTGACAAACTAAGCGTGGCTCGATATAAATAAATACTTATAGGTGCATTAAAGTTTAATTCAATTCATTCAAGGAATTATGGGCGATAGATGACATAATGTATGTCATTTTACGAAATGAATAATTGATTTTAGCCACCTCGGTGACAATTGGTCATTATTCACTATAATATCCAATTTGATGCATGAAAATTATTTTCGACTTATGATCCGCAAAGCTAAATTGAACTCGCGTTCTTTACTTAATCTTTCGCAACGTCATCTGTCAGGAATTGGAACTGCACAAAAATTTCATATCTGACCAAAAAAAAACGGAAACTTTTCCGATCAAATGTATATGTACATAACTTTATATGAATACTTTACCTGATCCTGTGTGTTGCACCCGCCAGCACCACTTGGGTCACGGTATTGTATGATATCCAATTATTCGGGGGAGCCGTTGTATGACCGAACCCTGAAAATGATTGAACTCAGTATATGAATATTGCTTGAAAAATGGATCATACTAAAAATGTTTGAACATTTTCTATTATCAAAATCATCGAATTATTATCAGAAATCAGAATTATTATCAGAATAGGAGAACACATAGATTTGTAAACGTTCAAGAAACTTTCAGAATTTTCAAAATTTTTCGATAACCTGAAAAAGTGAGTTTTTAGTGTGTACCGCTTTTTCGTCCATTTTACCACTTAAATCGAATTGAATTGAAAGTCTTTTTCGTCTACTCATTCCTTATAGTCAGTAGTATTTTAAGGATAAATCTTCACGATCAAAATAATTGACGCAGGCATCAAACTCTTAGTAGGACGAAAGGTTCTGATACGCCCCCCCCCCCCCACCCCTCTTGAACTCACTTTTGCCTCTCATTAATCGATAAATATATTAAAAAATGATTTCGAATAGGTCTAAAAACTTCATCCACTGTCAAAATAATAACATGCATACTGAATAAAACAATTTTAGCGCATGTACCTTGAGGTGGAAACGAAAAACTCCCGGTGAAAAATGTGCAGAGTAAGAAAATGACGAATTTGGCCATTTTCGAAGAATTATGCTGTACCTGGAAAAAAAATCGATCACTCATTTTATGGTACATCAATTAAAAATTTCACTTGTTATCACAAAGATCATAACTCATAACAAAAGTGAATTATACAATCATTCAAATTTCTTCAGTTTATCCAAAACATACAATTCGGTCTGAAATTCCAAAAAGTAGTGACTGTAGTCGCTTAATCGAATTCTGAAGGAAATTCAGGTTACGATGGAGAAAAATCGTTACTAACATATGTGACAGATAAATGGCCATGTGTGAACAAGAACGGAACCAGAAAATTGAATAATTAAATAGTATTTTTTCGAAAAATTGTACATATCCATTATCACGCTTATAATTTTGACTTAAAAAAATGATAACGTTGAGTGTTCCTCTTCTTCAATTTTTACCTTTTGATGAATTAATGGGTAAAAAGGGATTGTCACTTGACGTGAAATGAATGGAAAATTATCAATTGACGAAAATTCGCAATGAATATACAATTGTTACTTATTTACGAACATCTAATATGTTTAACTACATTTGGAATTTTTACGAAAGCATACACTTACTATTCACTCTGGGATAATGATTGCAACTGACGTGTACCCTGGTATTGATTCGTCCACTTGAATCGTAAAACTGAGCGATGACAAAATGATATCATTCATATCACGTTCAAGAGCCAAAAACGTCGCGTCCATTAAAATTAAATTAATTGAAATTAATTTGTTTTGAATCAATTCATGATTGCTATTTAGCAATAAACATAAAACAATACGTGTTCAATCCATTCGGTAATTCCCAGCATTATAATGTTTCAATTGAACTGCAAGGGTTTTGTTCTCTTGAGCCATTCTAGGAATCCAAAAGTTTTTATTGATCGAAAAAATAAGGTCTGTCACGAAAAATCATAGATGAATGAAAATAAGTGTTTTCGAGTTTTTCGTTTGTAATTGTAGACTTTGAAATTTTCTGTTATTCCATATCGAACAAGTGAATGTTAATTAAACTTCGAATACTCGAAGTTACAAACACTAACATTCAATGAAGTCCAAATTGAGAGGAGAATTCGTTTCGAGCATTTTAGATTGATTACGAAATGGATACATTGAAATAATCGAAAAATAATGAATTAAACATTGTAGTGAAAAACGCAATGTACGACTTAAGGTCGACTTTACCTACTACGAAAGTGATATTGTGTATTTTAGAATACGTAAACTCATTAATAATCCGAAACTGAAGTCTTTGATTTGAAATTATTCCAGATTCTTTTCTCTAGTTTCTCAAACTTGATCGGTATTTTTTTCTACATTGAAATTCAAAAAGTAATGAAATGTTCACGTTTATTTTATGATAATTCGAATTGAGTGTCTCCAATTAATTTTAATTATTCGAATCATGGCATTGAATCAAATAATCCGGCCGGGATATGAAGCTAATTGAAAAAAAAAAAATTAAAAAAAATGTTTCATAATGTCAGCCGCGGTATACATACAGTGAAATTCAGGTTTTTGGGCAACTTTTTTCCGTTTTTGTTCGGAAAAAACTGCAAAATATTGCCTGCTTCCCAAAAACGAATTGCCCGAATTTTGTTATCACGTCACTGATAAGAAAAAATATCAATAACGGTATTTTATTGCTTCTGTCTGGAAAAATCGAATTTTTCATGTCATTTCTTTTAGTAAAACACATCTGAAAATTCAGACATCAATGTTGGAATCTATCTATATATATATATATATAAATGAAGTCCATACTTTTTGTTCCCTCTTCACGCTCAAACCGCTGAACAGAATGACTTGAAATTTGGCACGATTGTTCATGATACTTATGAGGAGGTTTATAAGCTGTTTAGGAAGGCCGCGAAGTGGCCGTACCGATTGAAACGGCCGCGAAGCGGCTGTTTCAGTTAACGCGGCGGCGGAGCCGCCGCCGCCGCTAGGTGTCTCGTGCGAGCGAAGCCCGCATCTTCTTTGCAAGATGAAATAATCAATAGAACCCTTAATACTAGAATTTGTACTTTGGAATGAAGTTTTGTACTGCAATCACTTATGAACAGAATATTTTGCTAATATAGCCTATAATTCTGTGATTGAAACTATTAAATCATTCTTCAACATCACATAATTATTTCATCATTATCACATGTAAAGAATCAATTCTGAAAACATAAAAAAAAGTTCCTAAAAATTGAAAAAAATTAAAGAAGAAGAAGAAACTTCAGTGGGAAACATCCAAACGGGACTGGGTTCTTTTGTTGTCGTCCATTGTACAAAAAGGAATATTTTATCGTACGGAAGGCGATAACTACTAATTCACAATTTTATTTATACTCACGCCAGCAGCTTTAGAGAATTCACAGTGCAATCCAGTGTTCGAGCCATTGAGGTAGTGTCTTTCGTTTTGTTTTGTTTGTATGTGAAGCTAGCAACGAACGTCGTTTTGACTGAAGTTCGTTGCAAAAGTTCACAAACTCTAAATTCACAATCACATAAAAAAAGTAGTTCTGACGCATCGATATTAATGAAAAAATGTATTGGTGATTCGATACTTTCGTCCGCAAAAAATCAAAGATCGATACTAAAATATCGATACATCGTATCGAGCCAATATCGCCTAACACTGAAAGGGGCTTATACTTTATCGGCAATTTATATTTTCGGATAATTTTCGGGCACTACAAAGAATCGCCGCGCATTCTTCGGAGTCGAATCCCATTGGACCCAACGTAGTTGCACCGTTAAAGCGATCGACAACGCCAAATCTTAGCGCGAAAGTATTAATCACGGCGTCGATCGCGCTCGGGAGTAGCGATTATTTACGACTCGCCATCGAAACCAGTTTGCGCCCGGTGATAATGATTAATGTGTTCTACATCGGGCATCCTTTGAGAATCCGACTTTCGATCGCGATCGCCAAAGGGCCGCTCCCCGGGCTAAATAACAGGGATCCGCGCTTCGCGCCCGCCGCGTGTGACGAGGCGTCGACTCGCGGATCGACAAACGAGCCGCGAGCATTCAAACGTCCCTCGAATTACCTCGCGTTTCGCCGCTTCCACCTTGCGCTGAAATAGAGATCATTGTCCTTGTAAAATACTGCACGAGTAATTTTTATTGCCTTCCCGAGATGGATTACGGGGAGAAAGTTTTTTATTGCCTGTGGGTTCTGAGAAAAATTATTGTGGTAGTGATGGAAAAATGAAAACAGGAGAAAAAATGGAGGAAAATTTTATGCGCATCGTGGGTACACTGAGAGGACATCTTTTGCACTCATTTTTATAATCCATATGGAATGTGGTGTATCGAGCATTCCACAAGTACTGACATTTGGACGAGGTCCTTTTTTTAGCTATTTTATCGACTCGATATTTTTGAATGATTTAATTTTTTTATCACACATGTTCATCCAGAATCGTACGTATATATTTGCATTCAGACATCATGACTATATATTATGAACATTTATGTGGATCTTCCACTTTCACTTTTGGATACTTTTTTATTCATCAAAAATGAATGTACAGTCATTAGTACTCGTACAGATTAATTTAAAGTGAATTTAGATCATATTTTTTTTTTTTCGATGCACTTAATCGTTCTATGGATTTTTTTTGTAACACATTTTCAGAATTTTTTTGTGTTGTAATATTTTAAACGATCGTTTCCATGCATTTTATTCATGATCATTCATATTTGGAAATTTCCTTCCACACAATATTCTTGATTTGATCTTTATTGCCTGAATCATTTTAAATTCACTGACTTGATCAAAACTTTGTTTATAATATATTCCAAAACAAGGACAATTCTCGCGGAAACTTGGATTTTTTAGAAATTTCTTGAAATTTCGAAATTTCATTAAAAACTGAAATATTTTCGATGTACGAAAATTTGCGGATTGTAGGTATATATCGTGCACAATCTCTAAAATTGTACGCAACCAACAAAAATCCCTTTTTTTTCGCAAAATATTACGCAATTACGCGAAAATCAGCTTTTTGCGCAAAATGGTGGTTAATTTTGCGTTAGTCAGCTTTTTGCGCAAATTGATGGTAGATCTCTTCAAATTCAAGCTGGTAAGGTTTGCGAAAATCATGTTTACCGAAAACATGTTTAAACATTTTGCAAAAGTAAGGCTTATCGGATTTTGCTAAAACCATTTTTTTAGGAAACATGTTAACAAATTTCACGAGAATTCGCTTTTTGCACGAAATAATAATGAATCTTTCAAAAATTAACCTGAGTAACTCAAACCTAACCTTATCTATTCAGGCCAGGTTAGGTTGCAAAATTTCGACTTTTTAGAAGTTTTTTCATCGGTTTTTGTCATGTTTCCAGTCTGAAAGTGGTACGTTCAAGAGTCATTCGAGCTCTACGTGGTCAACTTTGTTGATAAATTTCAGGCAAATTATTAAGCGTTGACATGAACAATTTTGGGGTTTCATAAAGGTCACCCAGGACTACTTATTCCTCGAAAAATTGATAGTTATTCAAATGTATGTCCAATTTCACAATTTTAAATCACGAAAGGCCTCACCAACCATCCAAACTAAATCAAAGCCCAAGAAAAATCCCCCCAAACCTTCAAATCCCATAAAATCCCCAAGGTACACATTCCCACCTCGACACTGAATTCGCCCTTTAAAATTACCCCCCCAAACACGGGCACGAAACCCCACGTTCGGAATATGAAATACAACCACGAGGCACCAAAATTTACGACCACCGTAAATTTGACACTGCGAATAAAAGAATCGTCTCACGTCGGCATTCGAGGTCGAGGCTAACCTGTGTGTTTTTCCACCTTTATCCCCGCGATCGCTCTTATTTGTCATCCCGAAGGATCATCTCTCACCGAAATTCGAAAGGGGGGCGGTAACGAAAAAAAGGGGAGAAGAAAGATATCGCGATTTCTCCGTGATCGAAGGCCTGCTGGCGATCGCAGACAGGAAGTAACGGTAGAATCGAATATCTCGATCGGCGCGATTCGTTCCCCGCTAATAAACGCCTCGCTTCTGATAAGTTTATTCCCGTAAGGTCAGGTGGTAGTTCTGGTAGTTCCCTTTCCTTTCGCCGAATGATAAGACGTTTATATCGGAAACATCTGGGGCCGCGGAATTTCCTCGGGCGACTCTTCCCACGAGTGCTTTTCCGAAAGGGGGTGGGATTACTTCACGCTTCTCAGGGGAAAACGAGGAAACTTCGTTTTCTTGGGGTTATGTGTTGGATGCTGTTTTCAGATAAATTATCATGTTGAAGGAGATTGAGGGGCAGAGGTGGTTGAAATTTTTGCAGAGAAATCGCGTTGTTCGCTCGAGGGGGTCATTTGGCGAGTGGAGAAGTTTTTAAGGGATTTGGAGATGTTATTGGGATTTTAGAGTTGGAAATTCAAATTTCAAGAGATTGGGTAATGATTTATTTCATTCTACGCTATCTGAACCTTATTTTTACGTTTAAAAGGTTTGGATTGTGGACTTCGGACGAATTTAGATAAATTATGGTGTTGTGAAGTGTTTTGAAGTAGTGGAACTTTTTTGAAGCCTTCGAATTTTAAAGCGATTTTAATGTGGGAGTTTTGAAGAATTATGATGTTTTTAAGTTTTGGGACTTTTGAATTCTGGGGGTGTCCAAGAATATTTTCGAAATATGAAAATACGTAAAGTTCCACAGAATTTATAAATTTTGAAACCTGGAAGTTTTGAAACTTCGTGATTTCGAAGTTTTGGCGAATGTAGATGAAGTTGACAGTTTTTGAGCTTTGAAAGTTTGTGAGTAGTACCTCCAGTTTTTGAATTTTGAAGCTTTGCAAATTTTGCAAGTTCTGGAATTTTATAGAATCATGAAGTTCCAAAGTTTTGGATTTTTTGAAGACCTTGGAAAGCAAAAGATTCTCGGACTCTTCAAGTGTCGAGAATTAAAAATAATTTTGCAGTGTTAAAGGAATATGGAGTCCAAACATTACTGTGTTTTGAAATCGTTCAAGTTTTGAAGCTCAGAAATTGCGATGGCTTCAAAGTCTTGAGTTTGTGAAGTTCGGTCGCATTTACAAGAATATTCAAGTTTCGATGTATTCTGGAATTTTGGAATTTCAAAAGTTTCCAGAATCTTCGAGATTTTCGAAAAGTTTTCGAATTCAAAAGTTGCCAAGTATCGCGATTTTCGAAGATCCGAAAATTCCAAAAGTTATGAAGTTCGGAAGAATCTTGAAACTTACGAGTTTCAAAAATTTCGTAATGTTGGTTTTTTGAAGTCTAGGAATTTTCAAGTTTGAAAATTTCGCAAGTTCTGGAATTAGAGTTCCAAAGTTTTGGATTCTCTGAAGATCTTGGAAACTTCGAGAGTGTTGAAATTTTTAAGTGTCGAGAATTGCAAATAGTTTTGCAATTTCAGGTAAAAAAGGTGAAAAAAATTGTGTAGTTTTGCGATTTGGGAAATTTCGATTGTTTTGAAGTTTAAAAGGATTTCAAATCTTGAGTTCTAAAAATTTTTAAATGATCGTGTTTTGAAGTTTTAGAATTTGCGGAAGTTTTGAAATGTCAAAATTTCTGAGTCTTAAACAAATCCAGGATTTAAAAACTGTCAAGTTTTGGAAGGAATTATTCGATTTTTGAATTTGAGAAGTTTTCACAAATTTTCAAGGATAATAAAGTCTTGAAGTATTTTGATATTTTAACAAGCACTGACCTTTTTCTGATCGAAAAACAATATCTTTGAAAAATTAAGGGATACCTGACATGTTTTCGGAAATTTCCCAGAATTTGAAGAAGCGTGTAAAAAACGATGATCAATAAAAGGTCTAGGAGATGATTCGAATTCAATAGAATAATGGAATCAAAGAATATAATATTAATTACATTTTTCACATCAGTCTTGATATTCGCTTCGTAAAGAACACAGGTAAAAATACTCTCCACTAAAACGCACAAGAATCCTTACAACTTTTTTCTGTACCCTTAACAAATTTTTTACCTTAACATGTACATGTTTCCCACAGTAATAACGTCGATTTCGAGTTACGATTTCCGTTGCGGTGAAAATTTTCACCGAGAATCGAAGCAAAAAACACGAAACAGTCACGTTGGGCTTGGAAAATACGTTTACGAATCGCGCTGCATTGCGAGCCAGTGAATTCTTTATTAAGATAAACATCGCTATTCGACTCATTAACCGCGTTAAAGACTCTTCTGAGACCGGGAACACGTTAAAACGAGCGCATGTGGATTTTTTCCCTCCAAATAGAGACATATATGCGTATAACTTTCCCATGTTTCAACGGATAACACAAATCATTGCAAAAATTGTATTCGTTCCTAACCTGGAAATTGTAGGATATTATTCAAACCTAACCTCAAAAGTTAAAGTTCAAATGTATTTTATAATTGAAAATTGGACTTCAGAAATTTGCAAACTCTAGATTACGAATTTTGAACTTTGGAAATTTTAAATTCGAATTCGTATTCATACATTATATTGAAAACTTGAATGTCTGTGATTCAGAAATTCTAAAATTTTCAGATAAAAATATTCCACACGAAAATTGTAGGCCCGTCAATAAGTAAAAATTTTTCCATATCAAATTTTCACATTTCGATTCATATTTTCGAATTTCGCGTCAATTAAAAACATAATCAATATTTCATATGACATTTCTATGCTTACGAAATGATACTATAAAACGGGCGATAACCTCTAAACTAGATCGATCCGAAATTTCACATCATATGCAAACAAATCCGATATCGATAAAATCTACAATAAAATCAAAAATCCTTCGTCACGCGATTTTTTTTTTCAAATACTTCGACAACTATTTTCCGTGAAAGTCCGCAGTAATCACTGTCAATCGAGCTTTCGATTCGTGCATACAGGACATTACCTTTGTTCAAAGTCATTAGAAAAATTGCATTGATGAAAGTCACTTTCTTTTGCAAGATGATCTTCCATGATTAAACGCTCGATTTGCATTAAAATGCAATTACCATCGATGTTAATCGACAGCTACAAGCGAAACCTTTCGAGTTATTGTCACGATCTTTGAAAATATCTTTTTATGAAACTAACGACTGCTGAGTTTTTCAGCAAAAAGTAATTGGCTACACAATGCCCGAATCGGAGCAAATGTTAAAACAATAAATTCAACGTTCCATTTTGTGTCTCGCGAGCATAACTCAGAGCAAGAAAGGGAGCAACAAAACTCAGATCTGCGATGGAAGACTGATAGAAACGCGCAGCTAATGGCATTTAGACCGATTTAATTGGCCGTTCGAACAGAAAGTAAATCTGATAAACTTTTTGTTGAATCAGGAAATCGATGAAAGATTACCATTTATCGGAAATTTCGTAACAGCGCTCGTTTTCACTGGATTATTGTATACGAAGTGTTCGAGGTTATATAAATCGAGTATTTCTTAGAAAATGCATTTTCCAGCTGAGAAGTGTTTGAATCATGTTCGGGATTGAGTTTTCAATAACGTTTTTCCAAATTGTGACGGAAAAATAATAGATTTCAATATTCTAGCCGTGAATTTTAAATGTCAAGGATGATTGTTGGTGAATTGAAGAAGTCATATCGATTCATCGGTTGGTGAATTAAAGAAGTCATATCGATTTATCGATCTATCGATTACAACAACTCTATTCTAACCTCGAATTTACCACGTATAAAATCTAAATGAGCAAATGTAGATCCGCGATTTCCATATTCCAGCTGCATTATTTCGATAGCGCGATACGCGCGCGGGCAAAAAACTAGAAAGGAGAACAGGTAGCAAACGTGAAAGTTCGTGCATCGAAAGGAGTGGTTGGAACAAAGGCCCGCGTAGCTTGTGAAATAATAATTGATTACCGCTCTAACGCGTGCTTCACAAGCATTAAGTAGTTGAGCGCGCTCCTGTCAGCCGCGGGTCGTTTGCCGACTTCGGGTTTCGAACCCCCGGGAAGACAATCGGCTAGGGCGAATTGAAATTACGATTGAAATTTTTCGTGAATTGATGACCTGGAGCCGAAAAATACTACTTTTTGTCATTTTGATTTAGTGATAATCTGATTTACAGAGTTTTTTCGCTAAGCCCACCCTTTTATTCAGTTCGTGTACTTAGGGAACTAAACTTCGAAAAACGTTGAATTTCAAAAATGAGAAGAAACAGATGCCAACGACAGTCGGTGAAACAGATGGTGGAATGTCGGTATTGTAGGGATTGAACCTGTTGACTTAGGGTTTATCATCAACAATCGAGTCCTAATGCCAGTAATTTGGCAATTATTAGCAGTCAGTAGATGATCAACAGTTGATAATATGCGTTTCCACTTCACAGTCGGTTAGACAGATCATAAGACTGTTGGTATAGTAGAAATGAAACTTATCAACGGTCGATAAATCATCAAAAACTAGATCTAAATGTTATCAGTTTGTCAATTATTAACAGTTGATGAGTTTTAAACAGTCGATAATCTGAGTTCCTAACTTATCGACAGTTCTGAAATATGCTTCACATACTGTCGTTAGGTTAGGTTAGGTTAAGTTTCTACTTCACCGACCGTATGTTGGAAATGTGGGAGGGAGTCGGCTTCAACACGATACCATGAATACACTTCAGTCATCTAATTACTTCGAAAGTGTCATTGAAACACTCTCAATAAGTCAAAATATTTTGCAATGAACATAACAGAAAACGAATTTCTTTGGCCTCAAGTTATTAAATCCAGAAAACTCCCGAAAAGTAAAAATCAAATCAGTTTAAAAATTGCACATGAAACTCGTTGTTCAGCAGACACTTTCCTCATCGGCCACATATTTTCACAAATTACTTAATTAGTAATGAATAATTCAGGAACTGGATGTTCAGAAGAACTTTTTACCGACTCATATTGTCTTTATTGAATGGGAAAATAATACTAACATACTTTCACGTCGTCAGTTGGAGAAACAATGCCTTGCGTACACGTTGACGCGCATGCATCGCTAATTCCACACTTGCGAAAGGGAGAGGTATTAATGCGGTTAATGACAGCGTGCTTGTTACGGTAATAACCACGTTCACATTCGGGACTCGTAACGTGTCTGTCAAAAGACTCAAGGGAATCCCGTTTGATTTTATCTTGACTTATAAATTCTTCGATGCCTTTTTTTGACAACTTCTTGAACGACTGGATTAACTGCAAATTTGTTACAAGATCATAGAGTTTGGAAAAGAAGTTGATGAAAATTTTCATGTGATTGAGTCGATCAAAACGTCCATGATAGTCCAAATGACAAATCAGTGAAATATTCGAAAAAAACAGTGAAATCTTTTTTTATAATAATTGATATTATTTTGGAATATAATTTGCGTGAAGCTTCGACGAGTATGCGTGGATATTGGAAGTTTGAGAGCTTTAGAGCTTCGAAGTTGTAAAGTTTTGGGTCCTTCGAAGCTTTGGAAATATTGTTATTACTGGTATTTTCAAGTTTTGAAGAACTATGACGTCTTAAAGTTTTGGAATGTTTGAGTTTTTAGAGATTCCGAAGAATTTTTGAGTTTAAATGTTTTAGAGTTTGGATGATGAAAAACTTATGTCTGTAAGTTTCCTATAATTTTCCATCAATTTCCATCGCGTGCCATCAATTTCTATCGATTTGGATTGATTGCCGTCGATTTCCAACTACTGTCGGACCCTATCAATTTTCATCAATTCTTATCGATTCGTATAGATTACTTATTCATTCTTACCAATTACCATCGATTCTCATTGATGCGCGTAACCCCATCAATTTTCATTGATTTCTATCAATTCCTATTAATTTATATTGATTTTTATTGATTCCTATCGATTCTCATTTACTCTAATCGATTTCTATCGATTCTCATCAATACTCATCGATTCCCATCAATGTGTATCAATTTCTATTGATTCCCATTAATTACTATCGATTTCTCTCAATTTTTATCAAATCTCATTGATTTCCGTACGTTTTCATCAATCACCATTGATTTCCATTCATTTTCATCAATTCCTATCGATTCCAAATGATGTCTGTTGACTCCTATAAATTTCCATCAATTTCTTTCGATTCCAATTTATATCCATTAATTCTCATCAAATTTTATCGATTTCCATCAATTTTCAATGATTTTCCGTTTATTCCTATAGATGTCCAATAATTCCTATACTTTTGCACACAGAAAACTGCAAGAAAGTTGACCACAAAAAATCGAATGCGTGTTCCTGAATAAAATGTTCATCATAACTTTGAAATAACTTTACAACAGTCGTTTCGAGCGCGGGTGAAAACGGTCGGCGAGAGCGTTTGACAAAATATGACAGTTTCAGACTGAACTGGCCCTCGAGTACTACTAAGAAAAATTTGATAACTACACTGAAAAAAATGTCTGTCAGTTTTGTTACGTTCAACCGAATTTTAAGTTGGATTGGTTATAATTGAAATTCTCAGTCCAGCTGATGGATATTTCAGTTGCTCCTGCTGAACGAAAAAGTTGGATCCTCTGAATGAACTATTATATTTATTGCCTCTATGACAAATTTCTATCAGAAAAAGTGTCAGTTCCAGTCAACCCAACTGAAAATTTTCAGTGATAACACCCTCTCAACTAAGTTTTTCAGTTGGGCCGGTTCCAACTCAGAAAATAAAAAATTAGACTGATACAATTTTTCAGTGGTAACGTGTTGCCAACTGAATTTTTAAGTTGGGACCAACGAAAATTTCCGTTGCTTCAACTTTTATCGTTTTCCAATTGAAAGAATAAAGTTGTACTGACTGACTCGATTTTTCTCAGTGTATCGACAACTATCGATAGACCATCGCTATCGGTGAGTATCGATAGCTTTTGGCTCAACGAATATACTATCGATAACGTCAGTTATAAATTGCGACACAGGTCAGTCACGAAAATTGCAAAATAATGCGTGAAATTCTTGACGACGACAAATTTAATCGGTTTCTATATTTTAAATTGGAGTTCGATTACATGGAAGAGGGGGTTGGTGGGGGTGGGGGGGGGTGGGGGGGGGGATTAAAGACTGTTTTTTAATAGTTTCCGATAGTTTTGCTGAACTATCAATAACTATCGATAGTTTTCGTTATCGATTTTTCCCAGCCCTATGGCCTCGAGGGTCCAGCCTCTATTTATATCATTGGCGATAGAAACTTCGGGGGAAGAATGTTCTGGATGTTTAGAGAAATGTGAGAATAAATAGGAAAAATTTGAAATGTTCATAATCGGAAAAATAGCATGGCGCAGGTGAAGAAAATTAATGACTGGTATTTAATCAGTTGATGAAATAATCGTGACTATTAATCAGATATAAACATAGTTATTTCATTAATAAACGATGCTCAAAATGAATTTTCAGTTTATTCAAGTGCGTCGCCACGAAACGTTTGCACAAACTTCCGAAGGGATTCATTAGTCAAAATCTCTTAATTAGTGGGGAATACATTTATGATCAAAATCCTGGATATTTCCATCATATTTATTATTGAAAATTCTGAAATAACATTTTCTATTAAACCAAATTTCCCAACAATTTTCCATCAAAAAATCGCTGGGAAACTAAGAAAATACTTTCCTTTAAGGTTACGTATTCTCGTACCCACCTCACATTAGATACATCATAAAACGCAGGATCCTGACGTAATTTGACAAGATAATTTCAAGAAGTAAAAATTCCCTTCTCCCGTGAACCCTTCGCAACCTTTTCAAATTGCGCCTGATAATTACGCGTATGATCGACATGTGTCTGCTCCTAACCCCCGCGATGTAATAACTTACGCTCACCGGAGAACAACACATTTCCATTTATTGCCCCCATCATAAAAATCGCAATCACATATTACGATTAAATATTCAATGGAAGGCTTGCAGTACGTTAATCCGATGAAGATAAAGATTTGCTACAGTTGCTACATATTCCGCTGTCATTGAAGCTGTAAGGACTCCCATATATTTCGCAAGTGACAGCGATTGGAAACGTAATTATCCTCATGATTTTCGTCCGAGGAAAAAAAAGGATGTAATTTCAATGACTCGTTTCACAACTCACCGCTCGTTGAAACGTTTCACCATCACGCCAAAAACTCGGCTGTTCAGATTCTGCAGACAAGTCCATTTTTTCACGATTTTATCGGCTCGTTCAACAAGTGTATATTTCACTTTTACACACGCCCATAATTATTCAGTCAGCTCCAGTGCCATGTACAATCACAATGACTTTCATTTAATTATTTAATTGATTGTTAACATGCCTTCGAATCCCGGGAAATTAATGTCTTATCGCTTCGGTTACACCACGTTGAAACTCGGGATTCGTAAGATCAAATGGCAACGAAAAATTGCGAGTCATAGATTGTAAATCCTAGATAACATGACAGGTAGAATTCATCAGCTTGTCGATACGCGTTCGAGGGATCTTCTGGAAATTGAACTTGAACTTCGAAAGTAGGTGGGAATGATTTCTGACGATTGTGTGGGGAAATTGGATGTTATTATAATTGTTATCATCATCATTATGATTACTAGAGGACTTCGCGCACCAATCCCCATCCAGGTATTCGTGTATTTTCCCCTGACTAAGTAATTTCGACTAATGAATCCCTCTGGACGTTTCTGCGAACGTTTTATCCATGCAGAACGTATAATAATTATCGGAAATTAATGGAAATCGATTGGAACAAACGGCAAATAATGAAGTATTAATGGAAATGAATGAAACTTGATAAGAATTAATAATCATCGATCAAAATAAATGGGAATTTATTCTAATTAGCGGTGGTCAATGAAAATTGATGAGAATTGATGCTAATCAATAATAATGGATAGTCATTCATGGGGGTCGATGGAAATCGATGGAAGTCGATGGGAGTCTATAGAAATTGAAAGAATAAGGTCGATTAGAATCTACTGAAATAGATAGTTATTGATGGAAGATATTAAGAAGAAATAGGAATTGATATGAGTCAATGAGAATTGATGTAAATTAGTGGTAATTGGTAGAAATTTATGAAAATTGATAGGAATTGATTAGAATCGATGGCAATTGATAGAAATGAATGGGAATTTGTAGGAGTCAATAGGAATTATCAGGTACTGATGGAAATTTATCGAAATACATATGCGTTGATGAGAATTAATGACAATTGATAGAAATCAGAAGTAAGATATAGGAATAAATCGAAGTTTATGGAAGTCAATAATAATAATTAGATATTCATGAGAATACACGGTAATTGATGGACATTTATGGGGGTGGATGAGAATCAATGGAAATCGATGGGATTCTATATTGATGAAACAAGGTCAATGGGAATTCATCGAAATCGATTGTTATTGATGGAAAATAATAAGAAGCAATAAGAATGGACGGAGTCAATGAGAATTTATAAAAATCATTGGTAATTGGTAGAAGTCGAAGGAAATCAATAGGAATTGATAAGGGTCGATGGCAATCGATAGAGATGAATGTGAATTCGTAGGAGTCAGTAGGATTTGATGGTAAACACCAGGAATGATTAGGTATTGATGGGAATTTATGGAAATACATATGCATCGATAAGAATCGACGAGAACCAATAGAAATCAGTAGTCATTTATAGGAATAAATCAAAACTGATGGAAGTCAATAAGAATTGATAGATATTAATGGGAATTAATGGTAAGTGATAAGCGTATATGGAGGTGGATAAGAATCGATGGAAATCGATAGGAGTCGATAGGAATTGATAGAATGAGGTTAATGGGAATTCATCAAAATCGATGGTTGTTGATGAGAGATAATAGGAAGAAATGGGAATCGATGGGAGTCAATGAAAACTGATGAAATGGTAAAATTCAAATAAAATCGATAAGAATCGATGGCGATTGATAGAAATGAATGGCAATTTGTTGAAGTCAATAGGATTTGATGAAAAACACTGGGAGTTATAAGGAATTGATGGGAATTCATAGGAATGAATATGAATTGAAGATAATGGATAAAAATAACTGGAAATTATTGTTTATTATAAATCATTATTGGAGATTGATGGAATCATTCATGAAAAATCATTATTGGAAATCAGTGAAAATCTATGTAAGTAAACGGTAAATAATGGCAAATTGATGAAAATCAATTAAATCTGATCTAGGAATCGATGGAAGAGTATAGAAATAAATATCAATTGATTAGAGTTGATAAGAATTGATAGGGATCAGCAGTAATCGATAAGAATACATTGGAATTGATGGGAGTTGATGAGATTTGGTGAGTTCCAGTGGAAATCGACAGAAATTCATGGAAATTGATAAGAATTTATGGAAATCAATGGGAATAGATAGAAATGAACAGGAATCGATCGGAATCAATGAAAATGAATAAAAAATCAACGTGTATAAACAGGAATTAATGGGAATCGATGAAAATTAATGGGAATAAATATAAACTAATATTTCCGATAGAATAGGTTGCTCGGAGTCAGTGAACCATTGTTACTCTCGCATCGCATGAGCATAAATATCTGTCTGATAAACGACGAGTCCGTGCAACGCGATGATTAAACGCGAATCCAATCATAGCGTTTCGCGTCAATTGATAGACACTCGATACGCTCACTTTTTACCTCGCGGTGATTGTTTGAGCTTTGATAAATGACACACTTTCCGAACAAAAGACAACAAACGTCACTCCTAAACGAGCTCGAAATAGATGGGGACGTACGTAGAAATCACAGTACTCGGTTAAATTCCATTGTTGGATTAGTAAAATTTTACTGGAATGTATAAATCCAGTAAAATTCAACTGTAAATGAGTGTAATTAAACTGATTCTGAGGTCAACTTTATTTAATAGTATTTGAAATCTCACTATTCAATATTGAAAATTTCATGAGAATTTTCGAAGTTTGGTATATGACTTTTCATCTTGCTATGTAATGTTATAATACGATGTCAAGATGCTTAGATCTGGTAATTTCATTTTAGAATTCTCAAATTTCTGAACTCTGATACTGTATTCATTAACAATGGTTTGTTTTAACAATGTTTGAATTTGATACAATTACTATCGACAACAAGAAAGAACGAATTGAAATTCTCTGCGCTTTATTTTTCAACTCCAGAATGAGTAAACTCCTCATATTTTTGAGTTTTTAAATTTCAAGGACGACAAATTTTGGTACTTCGAAAGTTTCGCTTTTATAAAATTTTCGAATGGCTGTGGCATTAGATGAAAAAACCAAATTTCTCATAATTTTTGACATTTTCGAGTTATGCGAAATTGGATCAAAATCATAGGAACTTCAAAATTCTGAGATTTCAAAAAATCTTCGATTATTTCGACATTTATTATGATGGTCGGAATTCACAGAAGTTTTATGATTTGAAAATTTTTCAAATGTTCATAATTTCTGAATTACTGAAAATTTACGATCTCCGACTTTGTCGTAATTCGCAATATTACAAGTTTTCGAACTTTCCGGAATTGATCATTTTTCAATTTTCCGAAATTCGTGAAGTTTTAGTTTTCCGAATTCTACGATTTTTGAATTTCCTAATATTTATAACTTTGAAATTTTAAAACATTCCAAATTTTCGAATTACAAAACATTCGTCATTTTCAAATTCAAAAATATTTTAATGTTTGAATTTGAAGAAATTTACAGTTTTTGAAATCATCGAAAATTTTTCATTTTCACACATACTCTAATTTCACAAAATTTCCAGTCTTATAAAAAATTTCAAAATTCTCGAAAAATTTTAAATTACATGACAGTTTTTCTTAAACTGGAAAAAATCTACAAAGTTTCCAGATTCTAGACTATTTCTGAAAACTTTGAAATTTTTTAAATTCTCAGAATCAAATGTTTTGGAATTTCCAGAATATTCAGTATTTGCTCACTTTAAGAAATAATCGAATTGTTTGAAGTAGTTCGGTATAATCGGTTTTTCAGAAAGCAACATTATTTTCAAAATTTTCGAATGTTTTAAAACAACGTTTAAATTCACCAAAATTAACGAATTTCTAAAAAGTTGTAATTCTTCAGGAATATTCAGAATTCGCTGATGTATTACTCTTCACTGATGAATTATTATCATCCAGCATTTCAAAATCTGTTTTTGTGAGATTTCAATAATTTCCATGGTAATCAACCAAATTCGATATCACCAACATGAATACCTGTCTGAAAAATTTAGGTCACTTTGAAGCCCTTGAATTTCAAAACACCACAAATCAAATTCTACCGAGTGCTGCATACTCGATAGACCATCCAGCAGCGAAAATTCCGCGATTCCTGAACAACGTGTTTCAGGGAGCACACAATGGGATCGATGCCCCCGCGGAAAGCCGATTTTCTCACGCCCGACAACTTATTTAGGGGCGCGCGCTCGTATCTCCGCGTTTTATTGATAAAACGCACGCGCGGACATTTGAATGCGATCGTGCCAATGGCAATAGCAGCGTTCGCTGTAATGGGCGCGGATGTTAATCCGCTCGATGAAAGCACTCGCAAATCCCACGCGAGGTCGAATATTGCCGGGCGTGTGGCGTAACAGCCGCTGCGGAACAATGTCGAAGTCAACCTTGGGATTTCGCCGTTGTTTCGAGAGGAAATTGCGGCTCTCTTGAAGAAATGCGCGCATTTACCACAATTTCACCGTTACATTTGACGAATTTCATGAGTGAAAGGGGAAGAAAGTTTTTTTTTTGTATCAAACAAAATTAGAGCCAGTTAGGGAAATTAAATTCGTTTATTGAAATATGCACGGATTTTTTTTCTATTACTATGGTTTTGGACGAAACAGATCTTCATGTGAGAATTTATGAATGATTGAAAAACTCCGATTTACCGACTTGGAAATGGACAGTTTTACCGACTGAATACAGTAATATAGTGATATGCGGTCGGTTAGCTAGAGCCAGTTACACAGATTTATTTTTCAGTTGGTAAAGTAAGGTCGGTCACTCAAATTCAGCAATCTTCGGTCGGTAAACTAGTACCAATAAAATTGATATTTTGTCAGCTCAGGTCGGTGAGGTAGAGCCAGTCATTCTGATTTATTCATCTTCTGTCGGTAAAGTTGAGCCAGTCACGCAGATTTATTTATTTTGTGTCAGTAAAGTTGAGCTGAGCACTCAAAGTCAGTTATTTTCGAGATATAAAATAGCACCGATAACTAAAATTCAGCTATTTCCAGTCATTTAAGTAGAGTAAGTTATCCTCATTTAGCTATTGGCAGTCAGTACATCAGAGATCGTTCCGTTTATTCAGTTATCGTAAGTCAGTAAAAAAGCCCCGATTACTCTAATTCAGTTACCTTCAGTCAGTAAACCAGCACTGATTACTGTGATTAAGTTGGTCAAGTGGAATAAGTTACCGATATTTGGTCATATGATGTCGGTAAAGGTGCGCCAACCTCCAGAATCCACTTATCTTTAGTCGACAAGTTAGCACAGATCACCGCGATTTAGCTGTTTTTAGGCAGTAAAGTAGAGTGAATCATTTGAATCAAGCCATCTTCAGTCATTAAAGTGAAGTCGTTTATCAGTATTTGTTGAATTTTGTCTGATAAATTCTAATTTCCAGTCGTGCTGTCGTAAGCTTCAATTATTTTTCAATTTCCAACTCTACTTCACCGACTGTTGTTAAACTATACATGTGATCCGATATGTTCGCACCTCTCATACATGATATTACTATTCTTCACACTTTATACTATACTCTCCTCTTTCGTTTCCAGGAAGAAATCGGCGAGCTCATCGAATCCGCAACCCCCCAAAAGCCTCAACTCCCCCATGAACCCCTTCCGGCCCCATCTCCGGAAAACGGTTTCTCCCCCAGAACCCGCTCCTTGCCCATGAGATGCAAGTACCGGACCAAAGACAACATAAGCGACTGGTCCGAGAACATTCTCGCTGAATTCAACAGCATCATCGCCAAAGAAATCCGGGAACTGACGCGTCCGCCGCCGACTTTGCGAACCACTGAGGTCAAAGTGGGCTACAAAGAAATGCTCAGCGAACTCGGCATCACCGACAGCGACGATTCGGCTTCGGAAAAACCAAAGAAACTCACGCACAGCTCTAAACTCAAACCACCGCGGCAAAAATCTAGTTTTTCCGTGAATCCTATGAAACGCCGCCGTCCATTGCGCCGGAAGCGATGCGATGCCAATGGTCTGGACGAGGACTGTTCGTTCTCACACTTGGTCAGTTCGAATTCGGCGCCCGCGACTCCGACCGAAGAGAAGAAAATGATTTTCCCGAGATTGTTAAAAGGTAAACATGCTGCTAATGCTGTTCTAGTCAGGGTTTCTTCCGTTCCGGATCAAGATTTTCCTGTTTCGGGGAGAAGGTTTGCGGAGTCAGAGAAGTGGCGGCAAGAGGGGTTGGAGAAATTGAGGATGAACGATGTCGGGGTCGGTTGCGATTTGCCGGAGGGTGCTGGGGGTTTCGGAAGGAAGGGGCCGAAGGCTGTGGTGGGTAACGGTTCCAAACCTGTTTCGGTGAGTTGATTATCTTACAACTAGATTTTAACTAGATTCTTCACCAATTATTGATCTTTCGTTTTGACTAAAAACCTGAAAAATAGGAAACTCAAGATAGCACACAAATCTCAACTATTCGAAATTGATACATCAACAAATTGTCTAATAAGCAAAACATTGTTAAAAATAATATGAGAACTTTACATTGAGATGGTAAAAAAACATGACAAATGAATTTTAAACAGGACATTTTTATCATTTAAATTATCACGCGCTGTTCATCCGCAGGCAGCCATTTTATGGGAAAGCCAATCACAGCAGGTTTTAAAAACTTGGATCGCCAACTTCAGGTGTTACATTACTATCATTAGTTTTTTAAGAAAGGATTTCATTTGCCTGTGTGAAATTCGATTGCACGTCATTTGAGAACGCCAGAGTAACGTTTTTAGCTTCAATATTCAATATTCTGCTTCTAGGAATCAGAAAATCAAATTAAAAATTGAAATATTCAAACGTGTCAATTTTAAAAAACTACTTCATAGATCCTTAACCTCAGAGTGATTATCATGTCGACACCTAACTTTTCGGCGGTCGGTAGTGTAGACATTGTGACCTCACAGTGATGTCACAACGGCTGCCTCTAATGATGTCACTGTAACATCATAATAACATCACTCTGACGTCACGTCGAAAAAATTAAATAAACGGTCAAAAAATTTGGAACTAAAGTTTACATGCTTTTTTAGTGATCATATTTAAGATCCAGATTTTCGTAGTATTCTAGTGTGACATCACAGTGACGTCACTGTAACGTCAGATCGGAATCAACACTACAAAAATCTAAGTCAAAAATATTTTCACGAGATATAGGTACATATGAACTTCAATTTTTAAGCTATCGATAAATCATCAAAATCTTTCGTGTGACGTCACTGTGACGTCATTATGAAAAAAAACCTAGTTGACAAAAATTGGCTACTAAGATCGAAAAAAAAGGTGCACAACTGTTCGAAACTTCTCATACACGAAGACGTATCTCATGTTACATGACGACGTGCACAGAACCGTTCGGGAAATGCGATTGCAATATCTTCTATTGCATTCGATCGCAAAAACCAATTCAGAAGAGAAATTCGCGAATGGAAAAAAACTTTTTATGATTGCAGCTTCCGGTTTCGCTGCAATCTCTTCTCTCGCGCATTCGCAGCGGCCCGGGGTCCTGCTGCCCCAGCAGTCCCGCCTCGGAATCCACGGCGTACTTGGATATCGCGACCCAGACTTCCCCCGCTATTTCGCGGAGCTCGAGTTTCACGTGGGTCAGCGATTGCGATTCTCCACGAGGTGAGTGCGCATTTTTTCACGATGTTATTTGTTCATGGAGCTCCTAGATAGAATCTCGGAAAATCGCTCGTGGAATTAGAGAAAATTACTGGAAATTGACTAGAATTAGGTGATACCATTGATCGCATTCGACTTTCTTTGTTCTTGGGAATAGGTAAATCTGAGGGAACGTGCTATGCAACGTAAGAAATCGTTGCAATGTAGACAAAGGTTTGGATTATGGTAATTTGAGAGTTGGAATGGGTGGTTTTGGGGGAAGGGAGAGTTGTGAGAAAGTTATAGGGTTTGTGTAATGTTTGTGAAAAATGAGTAACAGGGAAGGTGACGGAAAATGTAAAAACCTAACCAACGAACCAATTCGAAAAATTTTGCAGTACTTAACTATCACATCATGGAATATTTCATTTCAAATTAGTCGAGTTTTGATAAAACTATAAACGTTCGACACAAATTGAAAAATACATCATACCCCCACCCTGCCAGGGTGTACGGCAGGGTGGAGGTAGGCAACCTTATACAGTTGAATTCGTCTTGTTTTTCCCTGCAAAATGGCGATTCCACTTACTGTCCACTGCTAAAAAATTTTAACTGCAATTATTTATCCGTAAACAATTGAAAAAAAGACACTTTTCCGGCAGGATTTTCGTGGGCAACCTACGCGTTTCCTCTCGAGGCAGTACATTAGTTTAGCCGAAATTTATGGAAAAGGCTGAAAATTTTATAACTGTTCGATAGGTATACTTCTATCAAGCTAATTTGAGGGAGATCGTCTGTGTCGTCGGAGAGATATTGGTCTCTGAACTCAGCCTGTAGGCTGACTACTATAGGGGTCATTTCGTCTGGTTTTTACACTCGAATTTTAAATTTACACTAAGCAGTTTTTTTCGCTTCTTATTCGAAAAACATTTAATACGTATTCTTTTTCTATATCCTTTTTAAGGTGTTTTTTCGAAAATATGATTTTTTGAACATTTGACGGTTCTGAAATCGTCACATTTTCAAGCGCTCGTAAGTCGGAACCTGTCAGTCTAATCGAAGACTGAATAGAAACGTAATAGATGGAATTTCACATCTAGTTTTCACTATATTAGTTTTGTACATATTTTGGCAATTGTTACTTGACAATTTCGCGATTAAATACTAAAAAGTGATTTTTTCAAAATTAAGGTAGTTTTCATTTCTCTCTTCTTTTTATACAATAATCTGTAAACGATAACAAGCATCTACCACTTTTAATTTCGATGTAAGCTATTTTAGTTTTCGAGAAATGGATTTTTTTTTTCACACTCCCAATACTACTTCTTTACAAGATCATAAACGGATGTATAAATAGCCCCGACCTGTGTACCCTGATATCCTATACAATTCCTACTAAGAATCTAAGATGAATCACGAGAGACTTGTTTCATACTGAAAAAAGTCGTTCAAATTATGCCCAAAATGAGAACCTAACACGGATAATGACTTTAGACGATGAGCCCTCAGGATGCCTTGATTTCTTTGGCACTTCCTTGACTGTTCTTGAAAAAGGGTTACTCACAGAGCTCTAGAATGGACCGTGAATCGGGCGTGAACATGATTCATTATGTCCATTTCATTTCATTACTTATGTACAGAGAATGTTTGCTTCTTTTTCATCATCGCTATTTTCTCTTTCTTTCTACATTTTGTTATCACCATTTCACGCGAGAGTGGTATGCTATTGGCTTGTACTGCATGCGTCATGTAGAATATATGCATATTTTGTATCAAAAGTGTGTATACCCGTGTAAATAAATTATCATTATTATTAATATTAATTTGCTGTGATCATTGCTGAAAACATTATATCGAATTTTTCATTCGATTTTATGGAATGAAAAAAAAATACACGCAAGAGCCCATGACGTGTTATTGCTTTGAGCAAGTACTATCTTAATTAGGGTTTTGAATATCATTCCCATTTTTATTATAAGTCCATCGTACGACATTTTTCCTGCAGCTGTCTTTTAGAATATCATGAATCCGGAAAACCTCATAATATCTACAAATTTATTACTTCCTTCGGGAGAGAAAACAGCATCCAATCTTTGTAGCTTGCTGTTACGAATGTTATTTGTTTCTCCCTCGTTTGATATCTACAAGTTTCATACATTTGCTAGTGGCATCGCTTATAACTCAATTAGTTTCGCGAATTTCATCTCAATCGGAACCAGTTTCAGATGAGTGCGTTTCTTGTCTTTTATAATGCAGACATGACATTTCCTCCTGGGTTTTGGCAGTAGATACTGTTTTAGGTGATTCTAATTCATTTGTTCTCGATGATAATGGAGCAGTATTCATGTAATCGT
>JAPYZK010001658.1:0-25779 GCA_030522785.1 Platygaster equestris | reverse complement strand
GCCGAACTATTTTTTTGACCGGGCGACGGTATAGACCAGTATAGACAGACGACAGACGACTGCTAACGACCATGCATGACGTGCATGACCATGCATGCACGCGCCTTTTCGTGATGGATATTTGTTTTAGAATTTAAGACGGCGAATGACAATAGCGCAAGTAATTTGAAAGTTACTCCCAGTTACTCCGTTTTCTCCTGTAAATACCGTAAGGTGTAAATGCTTACATTTGCTTACATTCCCGAATTCAGCACGATATATATTGAGAGAAATATATCAAATCTGCAATGAATCCAACTACGAAAGCTAAGAATTCGAATTTAACCACTGATAAATATCGGATATGCAATGACTAATCCTGTAATAACAAACTGACAAAATACACAAAATGATGAAAGCATTTTTTTACAATAAAATATGTGTACAGACAGAGCCCTATTTCTGAACGAGCTGTAGTCTTGTGTAGCTTGTGATCAAGAATAGAAAAAGGAAACGCTCGTAAAACTAGACCCGAGTCACCCGAGATCCCGAGCTCATTAATCATTGTCATAGTTCAATATAACTCAATAAAAATTCTACATGCATTCCTGAAAATTGCTTGGCCTAAACAGGTAGAGAGACCTTGATATTCAGGAATCGCGCTAATATGAGGCTCGAGCGAAGCATAATGAATGAGAGCTCTTCCAAGTTTGGAGGTTTCAAAAATAGGGGTCCCGCTGTACCTGTTTATTCCAAATCCAAAGCAGCCTATAAATGAATGCCATATCACTTCAATTATACATATTACATAGGGCAGAGTCGAATTATGATAATTATTAAACAAGGAAATTCTTAATTACGCCATTTTTTTACATATATTCTGGCACAACAAATTTAATTGAAAATATAGCGTGTCGTGTTTTATGATAGAGACTTTTGGGAAAAATAAATGTATTTTCAACAACAAATTTTTCAGAAAAAAACAAAATATATTATAATTACACCCGTCGAAGGAGAAAAAATATTGAGCCACGCGATTTAATGGCTTTCACCAAAAGTTGAGCCAATTTTGAAATTGCCAGGACTGACTTTTGTGATTCCACTTTTACCTAACCAGCTTAATTCTTCAACTCTCGTTTCAATAAATTTTATGATAATAACTCGTTTTCGTTTCCGAATTAAAAATAAGATGAAAAAAATTAAAAACAATGGTCAAGTCATTTTTATGGTCCTAAATGTTTTTACGAATAAATTTGCCTATCGGGATTGAGTTGTGAAACTATGGAAAATCTTCAACCGAGTTGTTGATATCATTTTGGTCCTCGCCAATCATTTCCTGAAAAGAATTGTTAAAATTTAACACCACAACGTAGGCTGAAAATAAGGTTGAATAAATAAAAATACAAACTCTAAGGGACTCAATAATATCACGAGACTCCTCCAGCATTTCTTGTAAGATGCGTTTTTCTTGGCGCAGTTGAGCATTTTCTTCGCGGAGTTGTTGATTTTCTCGGAGTGTATCAGCAAGTGTTATTCGTCTTCTTTCTGCCACAACTTCCAGGTAATGCTTACTCGGTCCTACAATTTTTCAAAGTTTCATTAGCTATATTCAATCTTTGATTCTGTTATGCCTTTTTCTGCTATTACCTGCTGCAATCAAATCATCAGCATCCGTTTCGAAATCTAGAGGAGATGCTTGGGTAGCAACGCCAACAGTGGCAACTTGTGACGACTCTTTTTTCTTTGGCTTGCTTTTGTTCATTTCTTCCAAGCTTTTCGCACTTTTGTCTTCTGTAATGTTTACCGAGTTATTATCTACTTTGGTACTATCAACTGACTTGTCAACATCTCTGGCCTTTTTTTTCGAAACTGTCTCCCTCTTCAACTCAAGATATTTTGTTACTTCACACTGCCCTTCTTTTTTTTCTTCCTGAGGCGCCATTTCAATCCTAAAAACATAATATCATATTAACGCCAGTTTCATTACTTGCTCCAAATACTTGGATTTGACATACACGTTTAATTCAACGTTTTTCAATATAATTTATTGTTGAATGTTCGTACAGTTCTTTTGTTTTCTTCTTCTTAGTAAATCTAAAACCTTAAGTAAAAATTAAGATGATGGTTTTTAACAAATGCAGCATACTCACGGTTTGATGGTATCCTTTTGTAAAAAAGAAGAGCGCAAGGCTCGTCTACCGCCAACCAAATTCTCCTTATTTGTTGCCGAGGGCTGCAGAGTTTGAAATGACTTCCGAACTCTTTCCTGAGCAATGCACGAAAACATCGAAAATACAGTTAAAAACACACTTTTCCAAACATAGCCTGTGCCATTTTTCACACTTTTTGATTTTTACATCAATATATTTACATAATATAATGTAACTATTATTCCCGATTGAAAGCAGATTGCGAATTGTTGCGAATAAAGCGAGACTAACAAGAGTAAAGACAAGGGCCAAAGATTTAACCTCAGATTCAGATTGGACGCTCGAAACAGACAGCGAACCTTCCGTTTTCATGTTACAGATGATAAGCCAGGACAAGGCCAGGAGGTCTTACAGGTCTCTTTTTCGAGATTCGATCAACATCAACACGAAATTAAATGACTGTAAATGACTTTGATTTTGTAACTGTGGTCGTCTGTCATCTGTTGAGTGCTGGCTCAGCTGGCTGCTGCTGAGTGCTGAGTGCTGTCGCCATACATACTGAAATACTGATATGTACATTGTACATACGATCGCCGATGACATTGACGCTCAATTTGACAGCAGATGACAGGCCATCTCAGTCACTCAGGCCGGCTCAGGCCATCTGCGCAGCTGTCATCGGTGGCCAATTGCATTGCAATTGGGTGTATGTACACATATATACTTATGAAATTACGCTCATTACGCTGCAACTTCAGTCACTTCAGCTGTATTGTTATGGATCATCAGTCATCAGCAGTCATCAGTTGTTATTTCTTGTGATTGTCAACAACATTGTCAAAATCAAAACTAAGTGAAAACTTTCATTTATCGTCGTTTATAATTTTTGCATTCAACCATTTGTGGCTTATTGGCAAGCACATTACGTCATACCTGCAATTATTGAAAATTACTGACATACGAACAAATAGAAAATGAAGCCCGAGGAACTCCACTGGACGGAGTATACACAGGATAATGTGAAAGGTCCAAATATTGATCTCTCGATCTATCTAGTTCCTCCGAATATAATCGTGTCAAGTTTTTTCATCGATGTGGTACCAAGAATTACATTTGAACACGATTTCTGAAACATTGAAAGTAACATTAACAGCCATGGCAAATAATAATGGTTAGAATGATGTAGGATAATATGTTGTGTTGTAGCTGCTTTGAAGGAGACTCTTGAAAGACTAAACTCGCCAGAAATTGCACCGAATTTGACAACTGCCCAGGAGTCAGCTGGATACAATATGAGCAAAATCTTGCAATCTGTTTTCCCCCTCGTCCTTGACGTACAACAAGAGATCATCAAGAAACATGGATTTCCAGATGGCCGAGATGGTGCTTTCTTTTTTATGTTTTCCATTCATTCATTTTTATACTCCAATTATCAAATAGAATGTAACTGAATAATATTATTCATGGAATTGGTAATGCTAATTGTGGTGCTGCTTCTGAGTTAAAAAACGTTGAACACAAGGGCGATTCGCTCTGGGCGTCAACTTGGGAATCAAACTGGGAGTCATGATTCCCGGGACTCCCATTTACTCCTATGATGGGAGTTACGGACAGGGCCGTCCCTAGGTTTTGCGGGCTCTGAGGCAAAGATTTTCAAAGGCATTCCTCAATTAAATGTTGTTATGAATAATACATTGGGATTTTTACGTTTCGAAAATATTTGAAGCCCTGAAAATATTGGAATATAGGAGTTTCAGAATTTTCAAGATCTAAAATGATTGATTTTTGACATTTTTAAATGTCAAAACTCCAGGTTTTTCAATAAGGTCTGAAAATTTTGCAATTTTTGAACTTTTCATGTATTCTGAAGTTTTGAAGTCTAGAAATTTCGAAAATTTGGAAACTGTAGACTTAAAAATTTCGAAATAATGAAGTTTTGGAACTTTTGAAGCTTTGGAATTTTGAATTTTTGAAGAATTATGAAGTTCTGCAGTTTTGGAAATTTCAAAAATTTCACAAGTTTTTGAAATGTTGGAATTTTGATTTTTTTGAAAATGTTCAAAAACTTTAAAAATTTAGAATTGTTAAGATTGAAAATTATCAAGTTTTGACATTTTTACAGTTCTGGAAATTTCGCAAGTTTTGAAGTGCTCGAATATTTTGAAAAGTTATGAAGCTCAGAATTTCGACATTTGAGGAGTTTTTTAAATGTCGAAATTTTAAAGTTTTCGAGAATTTTCAAGAACTCGGAAGTTTTGAAGACTTTCAAAGATGAAAAAGTATCAAGTTCCAACATTTTTGAAGTTCTGAGAATTCCGCATACTTTCAAGTATTTTGAAGTTTTTAAGCAGAGAAATTTCAAAATTTTGGACATTTAAAGATTTTGAAGTTTCGAAGTTGTAAAGTTTGGAAATTTTCCAAAATTTTAGAACTTTCAAAGTTTTGGAAATTTCGGAATTCATTGGAATCGTGAAATTTAGAGGAATTATAAAGAACTGATGAATACAGTTTCAAAAGTTTCGGCAATTTTGCGAGTTTCAAAAATGTTAGAATTACGAAGTTTTCGAAAATGACCAAGAACTTTCAAGTTTTTGAGAGTTTCAAAGATTACAGCTTATAAAGTTTTGACATGTTTCAAGAGTTTGACATCGCTGGGAATGACGACTCCCAGGGAATGGGGAGTCATGTGGGATTCTACTCCCATGACTCCCACTTATTGGAAAGTGAATAATCGCCCCTCGGTTAAACACAACTTATGGCCACATTAATGGAAGATTTAACAATTTTCTAACATATTTGCTCAATTCCAATGACTTGAAGTATTTTGAAAATTTTTGTTAGAGTCTTCACTTGAGTTGATACATTTTTGGTTGCTGATGAAAATGTTGATTGGTTATAGTAGAGTAGTACTAAGCTGCTGGTTATTTTCAGGCATTATAAAGTACACACAGTATTTACTGGCAATGACGAAAAAAGATGCAGAAACAGCATGTATGTACGCACAATTTCGCAAGTTCTTTTTGCCACAATTGCGACAACTCGTCGAAACAGAGCAAACTTGTTGCAATGGGCACATTTGAATATTTGTATTCCATAGCAACCTTGGAAAGTTCCAACTCAAATGTCAGGTTAATAATTTTTGAGTCAACTAATAACTGACGATACTTGGGAGCCAATAATAAACTTAAGAATTGCAAGCAAATGAATGCATTTGAATAAATGACTTGGAATTATGATTAAATGTCAGTAATACACGAATCATCTCATTTTTGTGAATACATTTTTTTAATTTCATATCAATCTTATCAAGCCTTGACTCGTAGTTCTATACAACAACTCTTTTGTTTGATGTTTTTTCTTTCACCCTCCTATGTACACTTATATGAAATATACAACTTATGTCACTTGTAGGTATAGAACAGCCAAAAATGTCTAGGTACGCGAAATGTTGTAAAAATAAAAGCATTGTTATCATAACTATTATTGTAAAACGTGGGTGATTGTTTTCTACCAATAATTTTATTTCTCTCGAATCGCCAGAAAAGATGAGAAAATCTTCGAACCTCCAAAAGAATTCATTTTAAGAGACTGCAGTAGCATGGACTTACTCACACACTGGCGAAAAATCGTACTAGTGTTGCACTGACATCAATAAAATGTTCGGTACTCGCACTGTCAGAGTATTCTATTAGTATACAGTTTACCAAGTTGAATAATTTTGCCTCTCGCACTGGAAAAAAACCGTATCAATGCAAAATGTGCCAACTTGACCTTTAAAAGACTCACTTCAACTCAAGAGACATGAATCATGAATGTACTCACGCTGAGGAAAAACCACACTACTATGCAGTTGACATCCCTCACACTCACTGCTTATATTACATTCAATGCAAAAGAAAAGGAAAGGAAAAACAGTATAATAACGCAAAGGACGTGATATTTTTTGTTAAATATATATTGTGATCTGTTTGCAGATGAGCGATTAGAGAAACAAAATTCTCAATAATTATTCAAATGAACCATCTGAGAGAATACATTCGTAATTATAGTATCAAGAGAAATCAACAATAAAATAGTATAAATGAAGAATATTTTTACATTCCTTAGCTTTGCTATTATAATTATAATAACGACGTACTGCAATGGGGGATCCATCAAAGTATAACATAATCCATCATGGATTCTATCTATCAATTACACAATTATTAAACATCAAATCTGATTAAATCAATGTAATTGCGAATGCAAAAAATATAGCCGATGAAAAATCAATTTCCATGTTCCCTCGACACATTTTTGGAATCGCACGAAAGTTATTGTAACTGGACAAATTTTTGAATTTTCCGTTTTTGCAGTCATTCCAGATTTTGTAATGTTTAAATTACAAGTCGACAAACCGAAACTTGCGTAACAACATTTGCACATGTTCAGGTTTTGCAAGTATTTAAATGCAAAGCACTCGAATAATGGAAACCGTCCGTTTCACATTATTATTACAATTTCAGTAAGCTACTAAAAACAACCAACTAAAAACTGAACTCTTAGCTGAGACTTTTAAAGAAACTTGCATTTAAATCTAAAAATCTGAGCAAATTAAGAAAGTCTAAAACGACAGCATGCATTTTTAGTTGGATTTTTTTTTTTTTTTTTTTTATGGCAAAAGCCTTTAAGCCATCGTTTGGTGTTTTTTAAAAATCCACCAAGTTGGAAATAGTGATCCAATGCTGGTCGACTTTGAATGAATTAGTTTTCAATCGACGCAGAAAATAAAAAAGGTGATTCATTGGAACATTTTACCGACGTTGCAAAATTCGAATGAAATTTTTAAATAATGGTCAATCTCGTACCATATTCGTCAAATTCAAGAATAAAAAAAATTCAAGTCGACCACTTGCACTCGTGGCAACAAAATAATAATCAACAATAACATGTAGCCACCACATACATAAATAATATAATATGCAAGTACATATCGCAAGTGCTTACACTTGTAGTATAATATAATATGCGTATAATGTCAAGTTGAATAGATAGATGTATGTTATTTTCTTGTCTAATATAATTTTGCAAGCATTTTCGGAATATTTTCGCCAAACCATTATTACTTCTAAACTAGGACAGTAGTTCAAAACTGATGAGATACTAGATACTATTAAAAAAAAAAAAAAAACAAGAAACCTCATCACGCATGTAAATATGTATGTATACGTAATTATATTATAGTATATTATATACAATAATCGGCAATTCAAAAAACTCGACCGCATCAAAAGGTATCAAAAATATTATTCCAAGTTTTCGTCGATCAATAACTGTACAACAGTCAATAACTGTACAACAGTGCAACGAAAAAATGATGCAAATAATAGGTGCTAATTATTATTCGATTTTAAAATCTTTTTTATTACATCATTCCAGTTCATCATAGATTATATGTATTATTATTTATCATGCCATTAAATTCTGTCAACAATATTGAACAATAATTATTGTAAAAAAATGTCATACTACTATAATTAATTAAGGAATTTTTCCCAAAAGAAGGCGCGTGTGCAAAAAATAGACAAAAAATTAATTGCAAAATGTATTACTGCAAAAACAGCTAGGTTAAATGAGTGTCCCAAAACACGCAACATAATAATATGATTCTTTGTCGACTTTTTTTGTTTATTCCTTTTTTTTACTCATTGTAAAGCAACTAAACAACTTTTACAACTAGTCGTAAGAGTTGAAATTTAAATGACTGATGATTTATTACAAGTAATGTATCAAAATTCGAATAATTATCCGGCCATATGCAGTGACTACTGAACACTACTGAACGTCCGAATCTCAACAGTGAATTAAATTTTGTAATCATCATAAACTCTCTGCAGCAGACTTGGACAATATAATAATATAACGTCTTTTTCATTGTTCAACACAACGTGAAGTTGCACTAGAAAAGTTTCACTAGAAAAATTGAACAATGAAAAATAATGATGTGGCGTGGATGCAGCTATTGGTGTTAATTACACGACTCTTCTATCTCGTTTTTCTACATTATCATCCAAAATTTAGCAAATGTCGCACTGGAAAACGAATTTACTTCGAAATTCCATTTTTCAAACCTCTTGCAGGATATTTTTCATATTTTTCCGTAAAAACGAGCTCGAAATTGCAAAAATTGAGACTGTACTTGTTTAATGTGCGAAAAGTTTATCGAATTTTCGGGTCAATACAAAAATAAATTCAAAGCAAGGACGCACAATAAGCAATTACAGGACCAACGAAAAATTTGCTGTTGCTCAAATCTTCCAAGCCAAAATAATTAATACACGACGACGACGACGGGGCGACACGACGCTTCTGATCAACTCGCGTATGTAAATGTTACGCTACGCACAAGTGAAAAAAGCGTGTATAAAACCTACAAATTTTTACGTTAATATTACAGTTTCCCGAGGGGCGATTCACTCTCCGATAAATGGGAGTTATGGGAGTCGAATCCCACCTGACTCCCAATTTGGGAGTCATGGTTCCCAAGTTGGGAGTCATCATTCCCAGCAATGTCAAACTTGAAACATGTCGAAACTTAATTACCTGTAATCTTTGAAATTCTCAAAAACTTGAAAGTTCTTGGTCATTTCCGAAAACTTCGAAATTCTAATATTTTTTAATCTCTCGAAACTTTTGAAAATTCTAAAACTCCTATATTCCAATATTTTCAAGACTCCTAATATTTCCGAAACGTTAAAATTCCAATTTATTATTCATAACAACATTTAATTTGGGAACGCCTTTGAAAATCTTTGCCTCAGACCCCGCAAAACCTAGAGGACGGCCCTGTCCGTAACTCCCATTATGGGAGTAAATGGGAGTTACGGGAATCATGACTCCCAGTTTGATTCCCAAGTTGAGTCCCTGAGTGAGTCGCCCCTCGCAGTTTCCAAACAAATTTAATTTTAAAGCGTAGCATTATTTTTTCTTCACTAAAAAAAAAAAAAAAAAAAAAAAATACCTCTCACGAAAATGTCCTGTGATGAAAAGTGCAGAGCCTAACGGATTTTAAAAAAGCGCATTAACGGTTGTTTGCGATCATCCACCAGGCAACCGTGTTATATTCGTGATAATGTACATAATGCACATATACAACAATTGAACTAATTGTATACAATCGTAGCACACGCTTGCTAGACACAGAATTCATTTTTCCGTTATTGAAAAATTGCTGTTATTAATTTATTAACCACTTGTTTCAGCTTTTTTACTGGGAATTGAGAAATCCCAATTTCCAACTGTAAAACTTATCAACTCCGGCGGATCGCCTGCATGTGACAATTCAAGAAAGTAATATGTATTACGTCGATTTTCGATCAAGTCTCCAACTTGTGTAACCTGATTGAAATTTCGAGTCAACATTATCCAACTTGACCAATTTTGATGTAAGCGTCGTCATCTTTCATTGAATAAGAATGTTAATTCATTTGATGGCTACATTTAATTGCGAATCCAAATTGATAGCAATTATCACCGCAAACTTCCCCAATGCTTTTTTAAAAACGAAAATCCACGCTTCAGCATTGAACACCATTCCAAATTCTGACGTTTCTTTCCTCGAATAAAAAAGGTGTAAACATTATTCAAGTGGACGAATGAAATGTATATATGTATATGTATAATATAAGGATAACAATGATAACATTGATACCGCGCAAGGTCCATCATTGTGAAAAGTGTGTCTCTCTGAGAGAGAACAATATAAAGTAATGACGCAGTATGTATAATTATTAATAATTTGACGACGACAAGAGCACATATCTTTCTCTGCTGCTGCTGCTGCTGTTGCTGCTGATGCAGTAAATTGATAATTGAATAAATATGTAGGTCGTCGAAAGGAGAAACAGGAGGAATTATTGGGGGGAATCAAATGGAAAAGAGGGCGCTACGAGAGAAAGGGATTGGCCGCCGCGGGGGCGGGAGGAGGGTTGTTGTTGTTGTTGTTATTATTGTTGTTGTTGATGGCGCTGCTGCTCGTCCAGGGATCCTGGCGAATTTGGTTGATCGTCGGGCGCACTGGCGCCGTCACTGGTGCAAATGGGTTTGCCGAGTACGGTGATACACTCACTGCAAAAAAATTCAACCATCGTCCATTGATCCACTCGTTTTTTTACTAATTCTAGCTCCTAATCAGGGGCGGATGCAGAAAAAATTTTCGGGAGGGGTTTTCGAAAAAAAGTTGTCTTAATTTTCGGAATTCCTGGAATTTCTGAAATTTTCGTAATTTTTGAAATTCTCGTAATTTTCAAAATTTCTCAGATGTGTTATATACTCGTAATGTTTGAAATTTCCAATTTTCGAAACTTGTAAAATTTTCATAAATTTTCGGATTTTTTGAAATACTCAAACCTTTGAATGTATACGAAATGTTTTAAAATCTGAAAATTCTAGAAATTCTCTGAATGTTGAAAATTTTTATAATTTTTGATATATTTGGACTTGTCAAAATTTTACAAATTCTCAAAATCTTCAAAATGCTCTGATTTTTCAGGTTTATTAGATTCTTTAAGAGATTAGACGTTTTGAGAAATTTTAATGATTTCTGAGATCTCCGACATTCTTCAAGTTTTTGGAATTCAAAAAATTTTCAAAATTACTATAATTTTTGAAGTGACTGAAATCGTTGGAATTTCTGAATTCTGAATTTCAAGTTTTCTGGAGTTACAAAGGTTTGATAATTTTTTGAGACTTTCGTAATCTTCAAATTTTTCAATATTTACGGTTTTTTCGAATTACTTGAACATGTGAAAATTAACAAAATTTCTAGAATTATGAAAAATCCAAAAACTCTAAATTTTTTAAAATTTCATAATTTTTGCAAGTTTCGGACTATTTAAAATTTTCACGATTTTGAAAACTGTGATTGTAAAAAATTGTAATTTTGAAGTTTCTAATTTTCTTAATGCACGTATAATTTTAGACAAGTCTGATAGTTCGAAATATCGAATTTCTAATATTTTGAAGGCCACATTTTTTTCACTTCTAAATTGTTAATCATTTTACTTACAAAAAGAATCAATTTTCTTTAAATTTCGGGAGGGGTTTCAACCCCTAAAACCCCCCTCTGCGTCTGCCCCTGCTCCTAATCATCATAATAAATATAATCTCTATAACACTCGTCAAATTATCACCATTATATTATGTATTCATCATAATTTTTTCAATAAAAAAATGACGTTGAAAGGTTTGATCCACTCAACAGAGCAGGGCTCTACAAAATAAAAATTAGCCATTGATTTATAAATCAAGTCTTCCAATACACACACATACACACACACTATTAATGACGCCTAATTAAAGTACATACAAAGTACCAATATACAATGAAAACAATTAATGAATAAATGATAATTCTCGAGATTCCATGCTGCCATGCAATACCATTAAATTTGTTTTCATACTTACAACTTCACTTCCAATGAAATGCTGTATTGCAGACAGAATGGCACACATTTTACAAAATGTATAATCATTGAATCGTAAAATTTGAGGAGCGAAAAATCCAAGTAAGGGTTAATTAAAAAAATAAAACAAAATTCGTGTATGTTGTAATCATTGTTGGATCGTTGGCAGGCAATGCCTGCGATCTCTCGAGTGGCAAAAAAGAGGGAATTCAAAAAGCCGAGCAAGATTAACAACTTATATTGTATGTTTTTACGCATGAAAATTTTGTATTAAAAATTGTATAGAAATAATGTTTTTTATGTCAATCGAGTTGTTGGATTTTTTGTATATATCCTTTTCTACGAATGGACAGTCTTTTGTAGCCGCCGAGGCAATTGTCATTTCCTAATTCAACGAATCAACAACAACACAAGCTCCTTCATTATTGTAGTAATCAATTGCAAAACGAGTAGAATTAAACGAAGTATTGAAATAATGAGAACTGATGGAGTCAATAAATGAAACAAGAATGTGAAAAAGTATGATATTGACCTGGAGGTGCGTGCGCGCTAGTTTTGATGGAAGACGCGCTGACGAGGTTGTCCAGGTTGACCAAGGCCGAGTTTTCGCCCAAGAAAGACTGAGGCGTCTTTTTAATAGCTCCAGTGCTCACCGCCGGCAAATGCTCGCTCATACCTCGCAAATCGAAACAGTCGCCCGAACCCATATTTTCTGCAATAACAATTTCCCCCATTGCGCGCTCTCAACATACTCGAGAAAGTTGCTTGCTTATTTTTATCATATCATTCGTCGTACATTCTTTCTGAAGACGAACATTTATTTATTCATTTGTTTATTCATTTTCCAATCACAGAAGACTGATTCCATTTCAATTCGACCAGACTATACAGGTCGATATTTTATTTTTCTCTCTAACTCACTTATATCTCCCCTAAAACGATTTCATTAGACATAAATTTTTTGTTTTTGCGAAAACAATTTCTCTCGCAATTTACAAGCATTTTTGTTCAGCTTGTAAAAACTGATTTTTCAGGTTATTCGAGGACACATTTTTTCGAAAACTTCATTACTCTATAAAAAATTGACCGTTTGCGGCGATTGTGGTCTCAAAATGCTCGTAATGCAGTGAAATTTACTAGTATTACGAAAAATCTCAGTTTTGACAGGCTAAACGAAAATGCTTATAAATCGCGAGGCAAATTTTTTTCTGCACAAACAAAAAATACATGTCCAATCAAATCGTTTTAGGGGAGATATAAGTGAGTTAAAGAGAAAAATAAAATATCGACCTGCATAATCAGGTCAAATTGACATGTAATCGGTCAGAATAGGAAAAGAAGTGATTTTTTAAAAGATGCATGAGTAGAATAATAAATGAAAAAAATACCGTTATTAACCGTCTGTGGACTGGCTCCCATTCTATTTCTATTGCTGATGATGTCGAATTCATCAAGTGGATCACTCAGCGGACTATCCAAGTTGCTCCGATTTGGAACAGTGCTATGAAAGTTGGAACCATTAAATCCGTTGTTGCTTACGTTAAAGCCAATTGGCGGCGGCGGTGACTAAAACAAACATACAACAACAACAACAATAATAATAATAATAATAATAATAATAATAATAATATATCGACTGCATAAATTCGAGTATAGAAAAAATCAACAAAATCGTTTTTTCACTGAATAATAAAATGAGCCTTACGTTGGGCTTGTCATTGGCTAATATGGGGGACCATGGGTCCGCGACACGAGCTGGTGGCGATGGTGATGCCGTCCTCCTCGTCGTCGTCGTCGCCGTCGTCGTTGTTTTCCATGGATCTGAACCAGCTGAAAATCCAAAATTCTACACTAATTCAACATTTGAAATATAACATGTACTAAAAAACACTCATATCGATTTGACGAAAGTAAAAAGTGAAGAAGCGCAAACACGAAAATAACCTGGTTTTTGAGGAAGAACAGGGGCCCAAGGGTCGACCAAAGGAGGTGAAGTCGTGTTGTTGTTTGTCGGCGCCGCCGCCGCCGCCACGGCAGTAGCAGTAGCACCAACCCAAGAATCGACAGAGGGTGATGAAGTGGTATTATTATGGTTTGATGTTGCTCCAGGTGTAACGCCAGACCAAGCATCACTTTGCTGCTCAACATTCGTAATTAATACACATGTATAATTTAATTTATTTCATGCAGCAAAGGAATAGATGAATATGGTCAATCAACTGCATCGACGTTGGAGAGAAAAAAAAAATTCGGCCATTTAAGATGAATTACCGGAGGCCTCGAAGACGACGAGGCGGCAGTAATGGGCATTCCCCAAGGGTCAACTTGGTTCAAAGGACCGCTCGCCTCTCCTAAATTCACGTCCAGCAAATCCAACACGTGGCTTTGTTTTTCAGCTTGTGGTACCCTTTGAACATACATTTTGTTGTATGAAAAAAAAGTAAAAAAGCTAGAAAGAGTCCAATTGTTGTTGAAATTATTAAAAAATATCAAGATAGGTGGTGAGTGGTCAATGGTATGGCCAGGAAGAACGAATGATAAAAAACAACAATTAAACAACGGCCTACTTGAAGTCTTGTTGACTTTGACTGAGTGCCAATTGAAGCCGCACATCGTCACTTCGTCTTCTTTGCTCTTCCTGCTCGGCTTCTTCGCGCGACATCGCCAGGGCCAATTGTAATTGCAATTCTTCCTCCCCCACTGTTTGCGGTCTAGCTGCTTCCAGTTCAGCTGTAACAACAACATTAATAATAATATACTATACCAGGGTTTGGAAAGTTACTTAGAAAATTGTAACGCGTTACATTACCGTTGCTTAGGTAAAATATGAAACTCATTACGTTACCGTTACTCCGAAAAAGAAAATTACTCGCTACTGTTACTGTCTGTGAAAAGTAACGTTTCGCTGCTTCGTCGTTACTTTTCTCAAAAAATATCATCTTTACTCGAACTTTCAGACATCGAAAAACGATGGACAAAAAACGTTATCAATGGATTTTGTTTCTCAAATTGTTTATCTCGAATTCAAGCGTATTTGCATACATATTTCTCAAGAATTTTTAAAACAAAGGGTTCCAAAACTTTCAAAAATTCCGAAACTTGACAACTTCAGAATTCTTGAATACTCCCAAATATTTTCGTATTCGTCAGAACTTCGAATTCTCAAAACTTTAGAACATTCGAAGTTTCAACAACTTTGAAACATCCTGAATCTTCCTATTCTTCCAAGCATGAAAACTTGGAAACTTTTCAAAATTCCCGAAAAATCTGAACACTAAAAAATTCCAAAACTTTGTAATTTGAAAACTCCAAAATTCTTTAAAATTTCTGAAACTTCTATATTCCGTAAATCCAAATCTTCGATATGTCTGAAAATTTCAAAACTTGGAAACTTCATGATTCTGCAAAAGTTCGATCAACACGTACTCCTCGAAATTCCTAAATTTCGAAACTCTCGAACTTCAGAACGTCAATATTCTTCAAAACGCTAAGATTCTACAAAATGTTTGAAATTTCCAATAAATAAGAATTAGTAACGTGAGAGTAACGGAAATCTCGTTACTCGTTACCGCGTGAAAAGTAACTAGTTACCGTTATCGTTACACTAAAAATGTAACGTTCTAGACTAACGCGTTACTTCCAAACCCTGTACTATACATGAGGACGAAAACTGCAATTGAGATGCACTTATTACGATCATAATAATTATTTACTATTAACGAAAATAAAAAAAACGTTCATTTTTATCACTGGGTTGTTGATTCAAAGAAAAATCCATGTTTTTCGATGTTCCTAGTCAGTTGTTGTTTTAATTAGAGATTAAAATGTTTTTTGCGAGAAAAAAATCCCTGCTCGGTGGATTACTTTTGTCGCAAAAAACATTTTAATTGCTAATTAAAACAAAAACTGACTGGGAACGTCGAAAAACATCGAAAAACATGGATTTTTCTTGGAAAAAAAAAAAAGAAAAAAAACGAAACGTACTCGCACGTTTGGTCGACGTTGACTCGCTGCCGACGTTGCACGGCTCCCAATCCTGCAATTATCAAAAATTTTCAAATTTCAACAACACTTTCGAAAAAGAAGTGCTATTATTTCAAATGCGCAAGGAGTAGAAATAATAAAAAATGTAGAATAAGAAAAAAGAAAAAGGAATGAAGAAGAAAAGAAGAAATGAAGAGGGAGGAGGCGTACGTCGCTGCTGGCAGGCGATATGGTGTCAAGTCCGTCGCAGCCAAAACCACTGACGGACTGGGCCGAGCGTTCTTTGGCCTTGAGCGCGCGTGCCCTCTCGTTTCGCAGTCTCTCGTCGTCTTTTAATAAGCTCACCAGTTGTTTCGCCTTTTCTCGCACGTTTACTCCTTGGTCCTTGTGTCCCTCCATGTGTTGAAAATCTGTTGATTAATTTATCAATTTTCTTTTTTATTCTTCTACGTGTATGTAGGACTAGATGTAATGTAATGTTTCTACAAACGCACCTTCCTTCTCACTCATAAAAAGGTACGAAAAGACTGAAGACAATAAAGAACAAACGTAGACCTTTTAAAGTTTGAATGGCGAAAATGTTTTCCTTGCACTGCTGGGCGACCTTCTCGGTGCCGGTTTTGATGAGGTACTCGAGGAGAACAAGGGCCTTGTAGACGTGGCGCCAGTTCTTGCCGTGGTCGTTCAGCCGCTTCCACAGCATCTGCATTATCTCCGTGAAGGCCACCACGTTGTACGTCAAATCCGCTATTTCCGCCATAAGCGTGCTGCTCGGGCCCCAAGGGTCGTTGCTCGTCGCCTTCCTCACCGCTTTCTTTTTTTCAGTTTCATTTCATTTTTTCATTTATTTCAATCATATACAATTTTATACGCAATAATGATCAAATATCGATCATCGATACACCAATATGTTACGGAATAAAATGATCGACAACTACCTGGGCATTGCTGTAATTGTGGGCGAGGTTGACAATGTCTCGCCTGATTCCAGCCAGGTTGACCTGCATCACGTCTTGGCCTTGCCTTCGCATCTGAAACACCACCACGACTCCATTTTTTCTCTCAAAATTTTCGGTCTACGTTATACAAAAAATTCCACCTGCACCACTGCAATCATTGCACTCATCCCTGCACATTTTTTCTACAATACTGAAACAATAATGTTGCAGACGAGGTTACTTTCATTGACCAAATTCTCCAGCTGCATGCCAGGTGCAGGCATCTACACATTTTTCTTCTCCTCTCGTATAATTTCGTCAATTAATGAATTATAATTGTCCTTTGAAAAAAGAACGGTTGCTCACCCTCTGATTATAATATAAATCGAAAACAGAAGCCACTGACAATTAATTTAATGAGGAACAATAAAATAAACCAAGTGGGCCGTACTTGAGAATCTACGTGCGAATAATAATCATAATACAAGTTAAGAGCCATGCGTTACTGAAAATACATCGTACAAGCAGGTTAGTAAAGAAGCTGCGAAACTACAATATGTCCAATTTTTCTTATTATACACCCAATGCGTTCCAATAATAAGTCGAATATGCGTCCTCGTTATTTAAAAAAATACAGACGTAACAAATTACCCAACTTTCGAAACATCGACTTATTGGTCTCATCTTTTCTTTTTATAAGAATATCATTTTTCATAAAATTGACCTTAGAAATTTTTTCAACTTTCACAAATTGCACATTTCGTGTATTCTTTAATGAACAAGACGTGCAGAGTCCAGAGTATACGATTGAAACGTTGAAACTACATTCATCCTGCAACTTGTAACACATATTTTTCAACTCGTAGATGCATAACAAAATTTTCAGAATATTATCCGAAATCCAAAAATTTTGATTTTACCGTAATTCGGAAGTTTTTCAAGAATAATTACAATTATGATACATTTCTAAAAATCCCCGAAAATTTTAGACTAATTCAAACTTTGAGAATATGCGCGAGTTGTGTTGAGGTCAGGACGACTCGAAGCGTTAGAAAGAGAAAAATATTATTCACATCGCCGCAGCAGTGATTTATAAGGTAATTAATGTTCAAGTGCGTGCGCTTTTTTTCGCCTTTACTCATCATTTCAACTAATTGATGTCGACCAGCGTGCGTAATGGAACTGCACATTCTGAAAGAGTGCGCTTACGATGACCCATGTGCGCGTTAAATCTTAATAAAATTACAATTGACAGAAATTCGTTAGCAACTGCAAAATCCTCTCGAAGAAGAACTCGAAAAAAGTGTTGAAAGAACTAGTTCAAGTCTCAGTATACGGATTTTTCGAAAATTTCGAACTTTCATCCCAAAATATCTGAATTGAAATAATTTTTCCGTATGTTTCTAAAATTCATGAAATTTTTCAAAAACTTCTAACACGAAGTAATTAATAATTAATTGTTAGATGCATCAAAAAATCCGAAATATTTGATACGTGCGAAACGAATTGACGAGAACATAAAACATCAACATTGCAATCAACATTATCATCATCATAATCATCATCATCATCATCATCATTTACATAGCGCGTCAAGAATCCCTGCGTTTCTTTATTGCACAGTCATCTGAATAATTACTATTATAATATTTTATTCCTCTCAAACTAGATCATAGACTGCAATTACCAATCAAAAATTCTGGTCAGGGAATTGGCTGCGATTTGAAGGAAAAAAAAAACTGAACCATCGCAAACTTGTTCGACAGCTGCAGCTTTCTCGAGTTTTTCAACAACATCAGCATCATTTCAAAATGAATCTTAGTTCAAGTTTTCAAAATTTGGAACTTGGATTCTCAAAACTTGACATGTACTCATCGAATATATACTTTTTGAATCTTGAGATACTGCAGGATATTTGTAATTTAAAAAACGGCGAATGGTGTAATGTTTAGTACGTAAGATCGAGGAGTGCATTTTTCCCGAAGAATTTACCTTTTCCATAGCCATGATTGTTTAAGAGAAAATTGTATCCTCGCGGTTGACTTGCCAAGTGAGTAGTGAGGAACGTACGTCTCACAATCAGTTATATGTCTCAGTACGTTTAGACCCAACTTCCAATCGCGCCAAATCGGATTTTAATCCTTAAACTATCATCAGGTATCTCTTAGTCGTCAAAGTGCACATTGTTCGCAAAAAGTGTACTGTAACGGTCTCTTGAATTCTAATCAGACCCAGCTAAAACGAGGGGTGAGCGATACTACTGCGCTCACTCTCTCTCTCTCTCTCACTAAACGACACTGCTCGATCGTCTAAGAGAGAAAAGGACAGTTGCGTAGTTGCGCTCATCCCTATAACTAAAACTTGACGTTGCAGATCTAAGCCTTACGGCGTAATAGATTTTTGTCTTTTCCTATCTTCATTAGTTCACTTGATATCATGTGGCACCCCATTTATCCACCATTTCAACTCAATTCAATTGTCATAGAGATATAATATGTATAACATAGCTACCATGCAGTATTTCCCAAGAAACACAAACCTGTCTTAAATGCGTATTTTTCACTGTCCAAGCAGAAAATATCCATCTCTTAAATACGTGTCGATTTCCGTCTTTCCGGTATAAAATACGTATTAAAGAGTGGGAATTGGCCGCTATTTTTCGTGCCAAACCGTGCTAAAATACGGTCAATATAATGCTCTTAAAATCGAGCCGGGAACATATTTAACCACGCGTGAGAGAATATTTCGGAGCCAAAATAAAATACAAATTGAGAGACGAAATAAGAAAGACAATTTTTTAGATTAACATAAAAATTTGAAAATCCAATTGGATCTTTTCAACAGGGAAAATCGATCACACGCGTCAAATCTAAAAATTGTCCTTCTTACATCGTTTATCAATCCGTATTTTATTCTGGATCCAAAATATTCTCTCACGCGTGGTTAAATACGCTTCCGGTTTGATTTTAAGAGCATCATGTTGACCGTACTTCAGCACGGTTTGGCACGAAAAATAGCGGCCAATTCCCGCTCTTGAATAAGTATTTTATACCGGAAAGACGGAAATCGAAGCGTATTTAAGAGATGGAAATTGTTTGGGTGGACAGTGAAAAATACGCATTTAAGATAGGTTTGTGTTTCTTGGGTTTATACGATTAATACCACGAAGGGCGTCATAAGTAATACGCTAATGAAAAAAAAAAAAAAAAAGTATTAACATATTATTCACACTAAGAACCAGAAGAAGGTTGCGGAAAAAATATGTTGCACCACCCGTATAACAGTCTTTCAACTAGTCATTATTCAATCAACAGTCCATCATTTCAATCAACTGCAATAAGTAATATAATCGACACTTGAAAACAGGCGACTACAATAACGAAAATCGTACATTTTCAAAGTATCCGATTATCTGTGACCAATAAAAGTGGACACTGCATGCATTTAGAAAAAAAATATAGAGCGAAAAATCCAAGACACTTACTTTTGTGACTTGTGTCAGTGAGTTGCGAGTTGTGGAATGTACAGCTCAACTAATGATCTGAAACAATAAACAACATTTTTATTATTATCTGTGTATTATGATTACCAGCAACTACGCAACTGTCCTTTTCTATCTCACGTGAACAGTCGTTAGAGAGAGAGAGAGAGAGAGAGAGAGAGAAAGAGAAGGTAAAAACTCAAGGCTTCTAAATAAGATCTGGAAATTTTGCAATTTTTAAAGTTTGTACGTACTTTGAAGTTTTTAAGTCTAGAAATCTTGAAACTTTGGAAATTGCACGACTTAAAAATTTCAAAATAATGAAGTTTTGGAACTTTTAAAGCTTTGGAATTTTGAATTTTCGAAGAATTATGAAGTTCTGCAGTTTTGGAAATTTCGAAAATTTCACAAGTTTTTGAAATGTTGGAATTTTCGTTTTTTTGAGAATGTTCAAAAACATTGAAATTTTAGAATTTCTAAGATTGAAAATTATCAAGTTTTGTGGAAATTTCGCAAGTTTTGAAGTGCTCGAATATTTTGAAGTTATGAAGCTCAGAATTTTCGACATTTGAGGAGTTTTTCAAATGTCCAAATTTTAAAGTTTTCGAGAATTTTCAAGAACTCGGAAGTTTTGAAGACTTTCAAAGATGAAAAAGTATCAAGTTCCGACATTTTTGAAGTTCTGGGAATTCCGCATACTTTCAAGTAGTTTTAAGTTTTTAAGCAGTGAATTCCAACATTTTTGACATTTCAAGATTTTGAAGTCTCGAAGTTGTAAACTTTGGAAATTTTCCAAAATTTTGGAACTTTCAAAGTTACGGAAATTCCGAAGTTCGATGGAATTGTGAAATTTTGAGGAATTATAAAGTACTGATAAATATAGTTTAAAAAGTTTCGGAAATTTTGTGAGTTTTAAAAATGTTACAAGTTGGAAGTTTTTGAAAATGACCAAGAACTTTCAAGTTTTTTAGAATTTCAAATATTACAGGTAATCAAGTTTTGACATCTTTCAAGTTTGACATCGCTGGGAATGATGACTCCCAACTTGGGAATCATGACTCCCGGGAAATTGGGAGTCATGTGGGAGTCGACTCCCATGACTCCCATTTATCGGAGAGTGAGTCGCCCCTCGGCGCAAGTCCAATTTCAGAAGTGTTACCTGGTGCACAATACAAAACTGTAGCTAATATAAAATAAAAAATAAAAATAACGAACGAAAAATGATTAATAATAAAATTACGTTAGATTAAATACCTACAAATAAATAACCCGTCCGCACTATAAACTAATTACACGAGGAAACACCGACATATTCTGATGTAATACGAATACCAATAGAGATTCATTTATATTTTTCAAATTCCACGAGATTTTACAGTCTCCACCAAAACGCCACTGCAACGATGTAGTTTTGGTGGGGTTACGGTGGAGTCCCTTACGACTGGGTACCAAGTTTTGAGTGATTCTCAACAATGAAATTCCTTAAAATCGATTGTTTCCGCATTTCTTTGATTGAAATACTCCAAATTAAGACTCGATAATCCTTGCAAATTCTAAATAAAAGACATTCTAAGGCACACGAAAACTGCTCATAACGCGGCATCTGCTGTTTTATCTCATTTATTGTCTCTGAATTAACCAGTTGATTAAAAAACACGAAAAACATCGAAGAAGAAGCACATATTTTATCTTATCTTCGGGCATGGATCAAAAAGTATTATTGTTGACAATTGCTATATACACTTGCTGAAAACCTTGTTACATATTATACGTATCTTGCTGTCACCCATACTCTTCTCATACCAAATATTGTGAGCTTATACATAGGATATTTTCGAATTTCGACAAACCCCACAAACTTCAGCTCATTTTTTCGAATTTTTACATAACTCGTAACAATTTTCGAAATATTTTTCGCAACTTTCTATAATATAAAATTTACGGTATGATAATAATAATCATGAAAGAATACCACGTTTACGAATGTAAAATATTCTCGTAAAAAAACCGGCTTCATGATTTTGCATTATGTTTTATAACAACAACAGTTTTAATCATAACTGAAAAAACGTGATTTCGGTAGACACAAAAACAATAAATAACAAGGAAATAATCAACTCACGTCCAACATTTACACAATTGAAAAAAAATTGAATCAACGAGTAGTCAATCAAGTCATAAATAAATTTAAAAGAGTATATATAAACTGGAACCAAATGAAACACATTGGACATGACCAAAAATATTGTATAATAATATGTATCAATTGACAATAAAAGCTGAACAGCAGCGCTTGACTGTGACTACTAACGCGACGATCGATCTATTTTTTCCACTTGATAGCGCTTCTCTTCACTATGAAATTTTGATGCCAACGAGTGCAGGTGCAGACTGCAACCGAATCGAGAAATTTTTTATCAAAATAAAATATGTTTTTCAGAAACTATATATAAATCCACCAATTTATTATTAATTATCATAAATGCAATCAATGTAATCCTGTGTGTCTTGAAAATTATTGAAATTTATGGATAACTAGATCGATAATTATACAGATGCATGAATTTCGGGAAATAGAAAGTCGGTTCGATGAAAAGGAGCACAATATGAAGCTTTCGGTCCTCTTCAGGATTCTTTTCACGTGTTTAACCAGGTGTCATTTTTATTTTTGCAATGTGCAATTTTTCGAACAAAATAGTGCTAAAAATCAGGGTTTGAAACGTTACTCAGAGAATTGTAAACTTTGCGTTAGGTTAGCGTTAGTTTAGTAAAATATTATGTAACTCGCTACGTTACCGCTATACATAATACTCTGGAAAATACAGTAACTCGTTACGTTGCCATTACTGTCTGTTAAAAGTAACACGTCCCGTTACTTCGTCACTACTTGTTCTCATTAAAAAAATATCATCATCTTGATTAAAACATTCATACATAGAGAAACAATGGACAAAAAACGATATCAATGGATTTTCTTTCTCAAATTCTTTATTTTGAATTCGAGCGAATTGGGATGCACATTTTTTCAGACGTTTGGGCGCAAAGGGTTCCCGTAATTTAAAAAACCCTGCAACTTTTTACCCTCAAAACTCTAGAATTCTTTGAGATTGTTGAATGCTCAATAATCTTATAAATTCCGAAATTCTAAAACTTGGAAATTCTTCGAAATTTTATGGAATTTCTAAAATTTGTTCAAGTTTGAAAATTGAACAACTTCCAAATTCTTCATAACTTGTAAATTCTTTCCAATTCCTTCGAAATTCTCCAAAACTTAATAATTTTGGAACTTTGACACTCTACGGAATTTTTATAAATTCTCCAAAACTTGGAAAAATGCCAAAATTTAATAACTACGAAATTTTTTGAAACTTGCAATCTCTTTCGAATTCGTCAGAGCTTCAACATCTCCAAACTCTCCAAAATTTATAGTCTCAAAAACTCCAAAACTTTTGGTTCCGAGTTGTTGAAAAAATTCCTCAAAACTATGAAAATGTTTGAAAATTTTGAAAATCCTAAAGTTAACAACTCCCAAATTCTTAAAAATTTGTCACTACATCGAAATGGCAAAGCTAGAGAACTTAAAAATTCTCCAAAACTTCTTAATTCCAAAACTCGGGAATTTAAAAATTCTTCGAAACTTTCAAAATTTTTGCAAGTTGTGAAAATTCCGAAACTTGACAACTTCAGAATTTTTCGTCAGAACTTCGAAATCCCAAAACTTCGAAACGTTTGAAATTTCAAAAACTTGAAAACATCCTAAAACTTCAAAAATTTCCGAAACTTCCAGGCATTACAATTGAGAAACTCGAAAAATCTGAAACTTGAGAAATCCCGAAACTTTCCAATTCCAGAATTCCAGAATTCATTAAAATTTTCCAAAATTTGTAAACTCTGAAAATCCAAATCTTCTTTACTTTTCAAGATTTCCAAACTTTCGAACTTTATGATTCTGCAAAACTGCAAACTTAAAGTTAAAAGAGTAACGCATTGCAATTATTAACGCGTAAAAAACCGACAACAATTTCTTTTGTTTACACCAAGTAAGAATTGAAATTAGCGAAACATTAACTGTTAATGACTCGCTTGATCGAGCTAATCTAACAAAGAATCTTGGTAAATCATTGTGTCATGAGTACCAACACTTTCAATATTAGCTATCATTTAAAATTAAATTCGCCATCATTTTTTTTTTTGGCGCTGCATGGTTCAATGCAACGTAAAATAATAATGGCTCACAAGCCTGTGGAAGTTGAATATAAAAAAATGAATAGATAAAGAAATAAATGATATACATAATGTTGTGCACTCGGAAGATTGTAAATTTGAATTACTCGAAACTCGGTAATTCAAAAAAAAGATGCAATAATTCGCGAAAGTTGTAAAAATTTACATGTTTGAAAAAATTGCAAAAATAATTTTTTTGATACATCATATATAGTATACAAATTATAACAGATAAATAATTGAACATTGTGTTATAATCTCAAAAGTGCAGGTTAACCCCGAAAATAAATATGTACAGGTATTTCAAAATTCAACAACACATCAATAAATAATTCATTGATTATTGGAGAAAGTCGACAAAATATTCTCCAATTATTGGAGAAAGTCGACACAATATTCTCCAATTACTGGAGAAATTCGACAATTCGAAAATGTGAAAAATTGCAAATTTGGAATTTCAATGAATATGCATTGAAAAATTCAAGCACTGTAAGTGTTTGAAAGTGCTAAAACCAAAAAAAATTGTACCAAAAATATGTCCAGTCTAATTTTCAGGAGTTTCCTCTGCCGTTTTTATGAAAATTACGAGTCCCAACATAGTTTAAACAATTTTCACTCGGAAATTTGTTGCTCCGCCACTTCTAAATTACTTGTTAGGATCTAAATGATGCGATGTATACAAAAATCATAGGGACAAATAATTGTTCGACAATTTTTAAAGAAAACAATTATTAATAGTAAATCATTGTGCAATTCGAAAAGAAAGCGAAACACGAGAAAAGAGGAATAACACGTCGCGTGACGATTTGACAGTACAATTGTCATAATAATGATAAATGGGAAGTAAAATCAACAACAACCGTGCTGCAGTACTGTGCAGTACGCACAGCGCAGCACAGTGGCAAGAAACGTCCACTAGAAGGAATTCAAGGAAATTGGGGAGAGAATGCACAATTGGCCTCAAATGTCGCTGAGGCAGAGGAAAAATTACGATAAAAAACATTACTGGAAATGTCGAGATTTAGCCCGGAAATGGGAGGAGAAAAAAGACACGACGACTCGCACTGACTCGCAGGGCCGAGTAATTGACGTATTCTGACTGATTCTGACGAGGACGACGATGAAGGCAATTGCACAAAGTGTCGTTGTCGGTCATAGTAAACTACACACTTCTGTCAGTCATCGAAAAATAAGGATAAATAAGACTCACCTCGATGGGAACTCGGAAATTTGACAAGCAATTGGCGAACGAAAAAGCAGGGGACAAAATAACACATGAGACAATTTGACAATTATGACAGGTCCGCCGCCGCGCATTGCATTCCCATTCGTCAGTGTTCACATGCACACACACACACCACACATCTTGAAGAGGACCTGAAGAGTCATCATAGCGAACGACCTCGTAACTTTCATATCGCTTTTTCACGAAAGCGATTCTCTCGAGTGAAAAATCATTCTTTTGAATCAAGATTCTGTAGATATAAATATTTTTATGTCACTTTTTTTTTTATTAAGTAAATTAACCACTTTATTTGTGCGCTATGAAGGATGTATGATGTACACTCGTCTCTTGATTT
>JAPYZK010001657.1:0-19517 GCA_030522785.1 Platygaster equestris | reverse complement strand
AAAAACTTCGCGATTTGTATAAAAAGTTCAATATTTGTATAAAAAAAATTTTCCTTACGTAAGGAATTTCTCTTCCAGTAATAATTGATACGTTTTTATTACACAAAGGAGCAGAAAATCATATTCGTAACGTTTTCTGGCAATTATAAAACCTAAAGACATAAGATTTCATAGGATTTGAAAAATCTTTAACTCAAATTAAAAATAAGCATCCAAATTGACATAGACTTGATGAAAAAGAAAGGTGAATATCTGATTTCTGATGCAAAGGTCGCAAGTTCAAATCCCGCCGCCTGCAAAAAATTTTTAAATTTCTTTCGAAACAAAATTTGAGCTAGAGCCTCATTATTGATGAAAAAATAGGTATACACATCCAAAAAAGGTTAGAAAAATGTTTGCATATTTTTAAAAACGTTGAAAAAAATTTTTATAAAAAAACGTGTTCATAAAACTTTTATAAAACCGATCTTATAAAAATTTTTTATAAGGTTTTTATACAAACTAGAATCTGCACTAGGGTATATTTTAATTTGCAAGTTTCCAATTTATTCTCTATGTTTCTTCTAAAATTACATTAGATTTCGAAGATCATGAATTCTGAACTTTATATCATCCCCATTTAAGACGTTTCTATTAACGCAGAACATAATTAATGAGAATAATTACAGAACAATAAAAGGTGAAATTCATTACGTTCGTTTTTTGTTGCAGACGCAAGTGGAAAGTTTGTCGAAAAATAAAAGTCTAAGTGACGAGCGTATCGCCAGGCTGGAGGAGGAATTGGCGACGTTGAAAATAAGTTCGAGGTAAGTCATTTTCAGCCATTGAATGTCAATTTTCGTTTCTCGAGATAATTTTCGGTCCAATTGAAGAACGTCATTGGAAAATTTCTGTTGTGAATATCAAATTCATCATTACTGTTTTTAATGTGTTTTTTTGGAATACGGATTTCTTTGTATTTACAATTTTTCCTTCAAAGTGTAGAATAAATATTTATTGGAATATGGTAATAATGGATGTTTCAATGTCTCAACATCCTGACAATTTTGATATTATTAGAATGAAATTTCGGAAGTTGGGAGAAATCTGAATTTCGAAAAATAATCACCGAGTTTTATGGTTCAGCGCGAATCTTCGAAAATTTGAGTAAAATGTTGAAAAATTTTCTGTTCGTAGAATGCGAAATTTGATAATAGTTCGCAATTCTTTTTTTTCAATTATCAAACGTCATTATTTATAAGTAATTGAAAATCTCATGCAAAATTATTTTATCGTAAGTTGCAATTTGTCATTATCTGTTAGTATTTTCCTTATCCACATGAAACAAAGACAAAAACACTTCCTGTCGTTAATTTCGACGAAAACATGAAAATGCCAAAACATTTCGGAGATGAAAGGATGCGGTAAAAAAAGGGAGTTCTTACCTGTTTTACCTGCAGTATAAAAGCCCTTTTTCGTACCTAAAGATTCTTGAAACTGATGAAGTTTTTATCTGTTACTTGTCGACGCGATCATTGACAAATTTTTGCCCGCTGTTTTTTCACTGCAACAGCGATGAGACACCTGTCTGGACAAACTTAGAATTATAGGCCCTCGAGATTTATGAATGCGATAAAAATCTTCACCTGGTTTTTCCCCAAAGCGCGGGCCAAAAGCATTTCCCGGGGATTTTCGCTTGAATTATATTAATGGAGGCCGGAGGGTCCTTGGGAAATGGGAAAACCCAAAAAATGAATTCTGCCCAGTGACAGGAAGTCACTTTACTTAGAAATAGCCTGACCCAAATTTCTTTCAAGAATAAATTTGTCAAAATCGAAAAAATCGCGATGAATGAAATTTCTACGTACATTCTGATGAGACTTGATTGGAGTTTCTTGGAATCTGAATGTTCATGTCAAAAGTGTACGTAACAATGGCGTTTTTCGATGTTTTGTCTTTTTTTTTTTTGAGATCTTACATTTTTGTTTTTGGGTCCCGAAGTCACGGAACACCTCGATTTTCTCAAAATTGAAGGGCTTTTTTCTACTGATTTGCACTGATTTGTATTTTTTTCTGCACTATACTAAAGCGAATATCCTAACCTGAAACTTAGTTAAGCGCGTGAAATTTTGAGTTAAACAAAAAAAGAAAATCGATTGTTTATCAAGTCATTTCGCATTGCTAAAATATGCAACCTAACCTAAAATAAGTTTTGAAATTCACAATAACTTAATCAACTTAAAATCATACATTCAAAAAACACCTAACCTCAAAAAATTAAAAATGACGATCATCGTTGAAATAAGCCAACAGCGAGTTTACAGCGGTCTGATTCTAGTGTTTTTGGTTGCATCTAGACGGGGTGGGATCCGAGTTGCACGAAAAACCCCCAAAAAATATAAAAATTTATGTTCGTAGCAAAGAACGACTAATTCAGGTTAGGTTAGGCACTTTAGAAACCCAGAAATTTTTATGGTTTTTTTAGGGGTTTTCCGTGCGACTCGGTAGTAACCCTAGACGGTACATGAGAAAAATAGTATACTATTGTGCGACTAGTGGGAGAAAAAGAAGATTCCATGAGCGGGAAATTGCTGCACGAGCGTAACGAGTGTAAACAACAACAAAAACATTTCAGCAATACACAGTTTTGTCATTTTTAGGTTAGGGTTGGGGAGTTTGAAGTTTCGATATACATAATATATGTCGCGTCGCTCGTCCGCCATCTTGTTCCCATTATCGCTGAAAACAAGATGGCGTTAACGTTCAAAAAATGACTCTGTTTTGTTTACAAATCGCCATATTGCTGTTTGAAAAGCATATAAAAATGACAATCCACCAATTTAAGAACAAAATTGAAGTGATTTATGAGGAGCAATATTCCCGACATTTGCGTAAACGTTCCCTTCTCCCACGCTGTACGTCAACAATCAGGTAATTCATCATTTCTCCCACTCTTGGCAGGGCCCCGAAATTATATATTCCTCGCGGGCGTTGAATAAAAGTCTTAAAGCTCTCGATTTTGAACTTGTCCCCCAGTACCGGGAGCCAGCGCGAAATCGCGGCCTTCGAGGAGGAAAACCTGAGCCTGCGCCGGGAGCTCCAGGAGGCCCGGGCATCCAGGAACCTCGCCGAGAGCCACAGCACCAAGTGCGTAAGCGATGTTGCCCATTACACGCATCCCGTAATTCTCGCACCGCCCTCTATAATTCTCGCCCCCGGCACCCCCGTGCGTACCAATTTACCCGAACCCACAGACCCTTCCCCCAAAGTCGCGGATACCCCGTTGATCTGGGAACCCGAAAGTTCCGACGACGATTTTGAAACGAGGGAGAACGACGGTGATGCGTTTCCGGAAAAGCGGGAAAAGCTCATCGGGCCCAGGAACACGCGGGACCGCATCGGCGAGATCCCGGACGTGATCGTGGTCAGCGGCCAATCAGTGGCTGATGACGCGGCGACAATCCTGACCTCTAGAGTCCTGACAGCACCTTCACGCGCCACCTACACCACCGCTTACATTTAAGTACGCGCGGGGACATAGTTTCTTTTGAGTTTTGTGGCTCGCTGCTTTTGGTTTTTGGGAGATAGAGGTACTGATAGATTTCTAATCTCAAAAGACGGAATATCTGCGATTCTCGAGTTTTTGGAAATCTTGAGAATTGATGAATGAGTAGATTTTTTGTAGTTTGAAAATTGAAGATGAGGTGAAATGAACTGGAAGTTTGTCCATGTCATGGAATTTCTGAGCATATCTTTTCATCACCTTAAACTTCGAAGGCCTTTTACAGTAGATTAAAATTTTCCACGTCGCACGTCGATGATTTGATATCTTTAACCTTCCAGATATAAAAAAATATGTTATTGCAACATTTTCAGTCGAAATTGCACAACCGTTCTCGGAAGCTTCCGAATTCTGGACGTTGGTTTGAGAAATAATGAAAATGACTTGATTTGTTTTAATTTTTGTCGTATTATCTTGATGGATATTTGCATGTAATCGTTTCTTTGAGTGAGAATTTACTCTATTCGAGTGAAAATTCTTCAAATTCAGCTCGAGTGAAAATTTTACTCGGAGTGAATGGAATCTTGCTTATTTTGGAGTGATATTTCATTCTAAAAAATAGTTGGACTACCATACTCTACTGATTGTAGTTTTTATGAAATCAGGCAAAATTATTATAAAAGCATTGAATTATTTATAAAAACTCGTTTTTTTATAAGATCGATTTTATGGAAGTTATGTAAAATTTTCGATTTTTATCAAGTGGTTTCATAAAAACTTTATAAAAAAAATTTTTTTGTAATATCTGTCAAAATTTTCATACAGTTCATCTGTTTTTTGTATAAAAACAATTGAAAGCCTCCAAATTTTCTTATAAAACTTTTATTTTCATAAAAACATCGCGATTTTTATAAAATATTTCATAACTTTATAAAAAAACTTTCTTGATATAAGAAATTCCTCTTATAGTAATATGTGATGTTTTTCTTACACAAGGAAATAGAAAATCATGTTCGTAACGTTTTTCAGCAATTATAAAACGTAAAAACTTATGATCTTATATGATTTGAAAATTCTATAACTCAAATTAAAAATAAGCTTTCAAATTGACATAGATTTTATGGACAAGAAAGTTGACTGTCGGATTGCTGACGCAAAGGTCGCAAGTTCAAATCCCGCTGCCTCCAAGAAAATTTTCAATTTCTTTCGAAACGAAATTTGAGCTATAGCCTCAAAAACTGATGAAAAATGGTATATACATTAGCAAAATGATCCAAAAAAGGTTAGAAAAATGTTTGCATATTTTTAAAAGTGTTGAAAAAACAATTTCATAAAAAAAATTTTTTTTTTTAAACTTTTGTAAAACCACTTTGTAAAAAATGCAAATTTTATAAAACTTTTATAAAACCGATCTTATACACATTTTTATACAAATTTTTTATAAGGTTTTTATGAAAACTAGAATCACTAGGGTAATTTGGTTGAGTATATAAAACATCGCTCTGAAACGACTGAAATTTCACTATTTTAAGTGAAATTCCAACTCTATCTCGATTTTACTCAAATTGAGTGAATCCTCACTCAAAGAAACTCACAGAGCACAACAAGTTGTGGTTTTCTTCCGTAAATGGAAAAATTTCTCAATAGATGATGACAGTTGGAGAAAACCCTTACAATTTTGAGGTTAGAAATTATCGCTTCGAGGTTAGGAATTTTTCGGTGTTCCACTTGCATTTAATTTTTTACGATCCGGGAACCATGCTTTTTGACGCTGGTGATATTATTTTTGCTTGCTTTCATTGTGAAGGTTGATAATACGTGTATTAGGAAATTTTTTTACATTGAGTGGTCACATTTTTACAACTTGATATGCGCCCGATCTAGACTAAAATTATTATTAAACCTGCAAAAATGCATTTTTCGTTTGTAATAATATTCTAAAAGTAACAAATTCCTTTTTTCTATTTCGTGCACTTTTGAGTGGTTTTACTCTAATTGAGTAGATTTTTTTTTCTCTAGCAATTTCGTACACGACGTTTTTCGGGATTAATAAATCGATAGGTATTCGTTCGAATTGATATTTCGTATGTAAAGACTATACAATTTGTTACCAAATTTTTTTAGATCTTGTGCTGTAGGGCACTGCGATTCGCACGTACGTCCGTTTTATCATCATTCTAATAGCTTTTTTCGCGAGTTCATTTTGTAATTTAGAAGCACTTTTCACTACTTCATGAATTCGCACGAAGCACTGAGTGAAAATTTTTGTAGCTTTCCTAACAACCAAAATTATGTGTATATGTGTACGCAGAAGACTTGACCATCTAACATCATATTCATTTATAACAACGCTTGAATTTTACTTATGGGGAACATTTTTAAGATTTGCAAAGACGTTTTTTACGAGACTGATTCAATTTTAGAGTATAATTTTTAGGTATAAGTTGACAGTTATATTAATCAGTGATGGATGGTATAAAAAGGTGAACAGAAAGTCATGATGAAATACTACTATATTTCTGTTTCTTTTTCACTATTATCGGAATCATTTTAATATCTGTAAATAAAATCACGTAGTTGATGATTTTTACTTTGATAATTTTTCTAGCATTTAATAAGATCGCCCAGAAAAACGATCGATCTAAAATTTTAAACATCGAAAATTTTGTTCAATTTTCACTGAGGTCTGAAAATAATCATTGGAAAGACTCAAAGTTCGAATTAAAAATGTATTGATGATTTGAAATTTGAAGTACGAAAATTGGAACCACAAAAAACTATAATTCGGAATTTTTGATCGATGCATCATAAACATAAGATGAAGGATAGAAAAATGAATAGATTGAAAAATTGTCAGAGTCAACAATTTTTTACATGCTGGAACCTAAAAATTAAAATTTGTGTGTTTGAGTTCGAATCTGACAAAGAAAACCAAAATTTCTCCCTGACTCAAAATATCATTACTCCATCATCATTTTCATTTTCCGCTATAACATTCCACCATTGGTACAACACTCGAAAAGCAAAAAATCGGAAAAACTCGGTTTACAAAAATCCTTCTTGCAGGGATTAACGTTAAAATAACGAAGACCTCACTTCTCCTGCGTCTACATATCTCAGCATGGCAATGCCCTTGAACCTCTCTGCTTGGCTCGCGTTTCCAAAAGCAAAAGCTTGTCCCGCGCTTGAAAAACGAAACAAAAAAATCGAAAACGAAAAAACATTTGTCAGACTCGAGAAGCTGGTGAAAATTCTGCGTAAAAAAATGCGGCCCGAGGAGCCGATTACGAAGGGGCTCTTTTCCAGCGACGAGTCTTTTCCCAAAAACAGCGCGCCGAACGAGGAAGACGAAGACGCTCTTTTTTGCGACGACTCCGATTCGGACTCCTTCAGCGACGACTCGGGGGAGCCTTCGAAAAACGCGTCCACCAACGACAGCAACAACAGCCTTTCCGGGCCTGTTACCGATCTCTGAGGTCGGTTTTTCTCGTCTCCCTTTTTCACGCGTTTTCGAGGTTTATTCCGAGTTTCTCGGAAGAAAGTTTAGAATTTTTTGACATTGTTGATAATAATTTATTTATGTTAGGTTATATACAAACTTTATCCGACATTGGTTTTGAGGTTAGGTTGATTCAGGGCATGATGTAACCACACAAGGTGTGTTTCCACCGATGACTCATTTTCATGCGTACTGCGCACACATGCGCACAACTGCCTACTCCCAAATGCCGCCATCTTGATTCAATGTTTCATAAATGACACATATGTTTAATAGCTTAGCGCCATTGTTCCTCTTGGCTATTTGGTGAAAATGGCGGCGTAATGGAATGATCGCGATTGGTCCATTCACCATGGTCACCATGATGGATACACACCTTGTGTAATTACATCATGGATTCAGGGTGGTGTCCGATTGTCAGGAAAATGTGTATGGAGAAAACAGTATGGTTGCCTCAGCCATATAAATAGTATATGTGGCCTGTACAACCATAGATATGCTCGTACCAACCATAGATATATAGGTGTACAAACCACAGATATGGTTGGCGCGAATGTTACTATTTATATGGATGAGGCAACCATACTGTTCTTTCTGTGTGGCAACTGATCTTTCCCTATTTGAGATTCCGTTATGGTATGATGTTTAGAATAGGCACTTCTCCCAAAAATGGCCTGAAAAATGAAATGTTTAACTTTGATGGAATTTGAAACTTTGGCATCAAACATGATACTGAATTTTCATGTAAATTTTGTGCAAACATTTGCATGCAAGCAAGTTTGCATGAAATTTGCACCGATTTCGTGCAGACTGTTCTATCGGGGTGATAGTACATTATTGCGCGTGCGAGTGATGTTGATTTTGCGAAATGAAGAGTTGCAGTCAGAGGCGAAGCCGAGGACTGTAAGTGTTTTGTAAAATTAAATTTTACGATACAAGCGCAATAGTGTGTGTATTCGATTTTATCCTGAAAGACCTTTTTTATGTGTCATTTGGAGGTTAGAGTCGAATAAATATTATATTCCACTTACGTGAGGTTTTCAAGGATTTACGATGTTGCGAAATTTTTCTCCAGGATTTCTTTGGGCTCCCTTAATTCGCAGACAATTCCCCTATTTTTCACAAACAAAAACGTTCTTAAAACACCCGCGACAATCACGGCGAGTTCAATCTTTCATGCTGCTAAATTATTGTTACGCAATGCTCACGCATTTTTTTTGTGAAATGAAGTTTGCTGTGTGGTTTGAAATTAAAAATTTTCGAGTGCGTTTGGTTCGATCAAAGTGATCGATTTCATCGTTTTTGCACGTGACAAATTTTACTGAAGAGTGCAATTAACGGAAATCCTTTTTTGTAACGAATTCACACGTGCCTGCAAAAAGCATAATATTCTTATTCTCATCATGTATCGAACGTATTCTTATGAATCTCCAATCGACTATTCCTCAATCAATTTTTAAATATGTACTGTCGTTATTTTATGTAAATAACCTTCGATAGTTGAAATACCAATCAAATCAATGATCAAAGAATTGATAATAATTCGTATATTTTTGTAATTAACAGCGTGGTTTAGTCATTAATATTATCGATTTCTTTGCAGTATAAGGCAATTTTATAGTACTTTTTCGAATTTCGACTATACAGTGTTTTAAAATAGACGAAAATTCCTGAAACAGAAGATTCTCCAGCAGAGGCTCGCGAGTCTTTGTAAGATTGAGGAAGTCAATTGACAAGCAAAGTGTACCAATCAGAAAAAGGAGTGTGGCTAATTAAGTACGCAGTGTTGCCAAGTGTACCGTAATAATTATAGCTGGTGTACTATTCGCGATTAAAATTCACAGTGGCGTTACCACTGGAACTACTATAAGCGTCCAATGTCGAAAAATATTTCTCGATATTTTGGACAAATAAATGTACGTATCGACTTTTTATCATTGCTGCATCACTCAATCGAAAAAATGTTTGAAGAATTTGACGTATCTTGTTCATAATAACTGATAATGAAAAGCTTGGACGCTCAAGTCAGCCATTTTATGAGTGATTTCTGGTAATTTTAGCGCCACGTGCATTTCCTTTTAATCGCGAATAACAGCGTTTCGGAAAACTGGCAGCACTGCAGTTTCGCACCGCGCGCTGATTATTCAACTTGAACATCGATAAGTACGTTGTTTTGAACTTTTATCCAAAACGACTGAGGAACTTTCGTCTTAAATTTTTATGAAAAATATCACGTATCCCTCATGACTACGTAGTTTCAGCTCCATGGCACATATTTTTATGTAGGTTTTACACGCAAAACGTGCAAAAATCAAATGTTACTTAGATTATTACGTAATTGAAAAATCTCAAGAGCTTGATGACAGAAATGTTTGAAAACATGAAAAATGACTGCGATTCATAGAAAATTTTCGTGTCGACACTTCTCGGTTACATAACTTTAGAATTAATGGGAAACAAGTTGTAATTTGGTACTTAAGAACAATTGTAACACGTTTGTAAATACACCTCGTCGATACTTTCTACATTTTAATAAAACACGTGCTTTGTACTTCATCCATTTGTCGGAGAAACTTTTTCTCACTTTTCCTGAGTTGTTACAAGTAATAGGGGGTTTCGGTAGAAAAAGCTTTGTTAAGTATCGTGATTAAACAAAGGAACTTGACGTATTTTTCTTGACTATAGATCTTTGTTTTCGTTGGGCTGTCGGTTTCGCGGGAAAATTCACCCGAGATGTACGTGAAAAGTGACGACAGTTACACGTCGTGAGTCAACACGAGAGGAATTTTATATTGGCAAAATTCGTGATTTCATATACGGCCAGTGGCGGATCTATGATTCAATCCTAGGGGGGGGGGGGGCTTTGGTTTCTCAACTAAATTTTTCAAAAAGCGAATAAGGATTATTCATTAGTGTAATATGAGTAAGACTCCATTTACAGATTTAGACTCACTTTGCAATTCAGAGTTGGAGATTTTTTGTTATGTCGAAATTAAAATTTTTCAATTATAATTTCAAATATTTCAGTTGGAAATATTTTCAATACTATATTTTCGACGATTAGAAAATTCGGTAAAAATTAAGATTCAAAATTATATCGCAATTTTGAAGATTCATATTCCCGAAAATTCTAGATTTAAATGTTTGAATCTTTAAATCCAAACATTTCAAGATTGAACAAACTGAACATTTTGAAATTTTGAAACACTTTTTTAAAACAGTGGAATTTTGAATAATTTGAAATTTGTTATTTCGAGAATTCGAAATCCCCAAATTTTCATTTTACATGTGAAATGTAAGAATTTGATTTTAGAAATATCAAGTATAAACTAATTTTACATTCGTCAACTTTTAAATATTTTTGCGAAGTTCGAATTTATGATTTGTGATTTTAGAATTCGAAACCTTGGAAATTTCAATTCTTAAGGTACGAGATTTATCTCCCAAATTTTTAATATTAAACGACTTTTTTTATTCGGAAACTTTCGAATTCGTTACATATATTCTACTAAACTGAAACAATAAATCTAAAAAATTCCTAATTGAAGATCGCCAACTTTGAGAATTTCAAAATCCGAGAAATTCTATTTTTTATTGTAATACACTCTTGGTTGTCTTAGAAATTTAGATTTTTTAGGGGGGGGGGGGGGGTGTGGGCTAGAGCCCCCCTCCCTGAACCCACCACTGTATACGGCTGAAAAAATTTACAGTTTCAGCGTTTGATATAAATTTGTGGGGTGGACCAGAAGTACTGTTTCAATAGTACAGTACTATATTCTCAATGTACTGTTATATATTTAAAATGACACGAATGTCCTTTTTTTAGACCGCGTATGAAAAGGCGCAATTTCCCGAAATTTGAGTTCTATTCGATCTCGGTGCTCCAGCGTAGCTAGCGAGCCAGGAACCATTTCCGTAAACCGCAAAAAACCCTCCAAGGGATTCCCTAACGATCCGAAAACTAATTGTCTCAGCCTGATTTCGTAGTTTTGAAGTTGAAACAGGTGAACAGGTAATAGACAATCAATCTTTCGAATTTCAATTCTGCACCCTCAATGGTTTCGAGAGTTACGCAAACAAAAACAACGAGAAACCTGCAACCTTTTATTATTCGTTTCCTGTTTTCTTCTCACCATTGTGTCCAAATCTCGACGGGACGGAAAGTTTTGGTTCTGTCAGGCAATACATTCCGTGACTCAGGTAAAAGTGGAAGAAAAATATCCGGGAATTTTATTTATGTCCCAACATTTGACGTTTCACGATCAGATCTGCATTTTCTAGGGTTACTAGTGATTTCGCAAGAGGTGTGAAAAGAGTCATTTTAAATTTTCCGGATTGGACCCTGAAAACGTAGGTAGAAAGTGTCTGTCGAAACTTTTTGCTATCATAGTACCAGTGAGTACTGTACTTTTACATTACTAGTGCGGTAAAGACTACTTTACCGTACCCTTTTACGGTACGAAAACGTTTCTACCGTACTCGTAATGTAAAGTGTCATCACTCGGACGAAAAATCATTTTCTCACTCGTGTGATTGTATTCCTCGGCTTCGCCTCGGACTACAACCTTCACACTCGTAGAAAATATTTTACCGTCCTAGTAATGTAATATACCATACTTGCCATACTTTCCATACTTTGAACTTAGCTTTTTTAATAATAGTCATTATGTGGAGTACTGAATTCTATCGAAATGACTTATTGTGAATAATAATTTTATGTTATTATAATTATGTAATTACAATTAACTGATTGTAATTTGCATTACCGAATTTTTAAGTTCAATGAAATCAAGTATATATAACTCACACTAACGATCCGCGTGTTTTTTAAGCAAATATCCAACATGAAAACAATTTCGACAACTGAAGGTCAATTTTGTTCACGTTATCTATGTACCCTGGAAACATAAACATTGTGAACAAAACCACCTGCAAAAAATGTGGAAGTGCTTCGTAAAGACTGTTTTTTGTTGAAGCTAATGATTCAAATATCGGACTGGGAAAATCCCAAGATTTTATCACTGGGAAATTCCATCGTCAATCATTTTATCTGAACCCCTTGGTGGGTCGGACCTGCCGAAGTCTCGACGGGGGATTTTTGCCTTTATCGGACACCATTTTCCGAACGTGTTTCCTCAGATGATCAGATTACTTGAAAATGATTTTTTAGTTAATAGCGATGGAAATTGGGGTGCCACCTCATAGACGTTGCTCACCAGTTGGACTTATTATCGAGTAGAGGGGGGGGGGGGGGATATTTCAAAAATTTCTGACATTTTTTGGGTTTTTCAAATTGTGAGTCTAGTGGTTGTAGTTTTTATAAAAACAGGCAGGATTTTTATAAAATCAGTGAATTATTTATAAAAATTCTTTTTTTATAAGGTTGATTTTATAAAAGTTTTATAAAGTTTTTGATTTTTATAAGAGGTTGTTTTTTTAAAAACTTTATAAAAAAAGTGTTTTTTATAAAATCTGTCAAAATTTTCATACAATTCATCTGTTTTTTTATAAAAACAATTGAAAACCTCCAAATTTTCTAATAAAACCTTAATTTTTCTAAAAACTTTGCGATTTTCATAAAAAGTGTAATATTTTTATAAACAAAACTTTTCCGATGTAAGGAATTTCTCTTATAGTAATATTTGATACGTTTTAATTACACAAGGGAATAGAAAATCATGTTCGTAACGTTTTTTAGCAATTATAAAACGTAAAAACATATGATGTTATACGATTTGAAAATTCTTCAACTCGAATTGAAAATAGAATTCGAGAAAGTCAAAATTTTCAGTACATTAAAAATTCCAAGAATTTAAAACATTTGGATGGACTGAAAAATGCTGTAAATATCGAATAAACATTGAGATCCAAGTAACTATGATCCTCATTAAAATGATAAAAATCCATGAAATCATCATACAAATCTCTGAGATTTTCGTAAAAAGCGAAAATTTTGACTATTTAGATCACGAAAAATGAGCACAAATAACACAATAGTAGTTACTATTTGCAGTAGTAAAATTTGGAGTAATTCCATCTGAAAAAGCGATACTTGTGTAAATATCCAAAAGTTTTTTGATTCGACACAATTTTTCTCGCTATCGCGGAAAAACCTTGAATGGGGCGAACATTACGAGGGCGGAGAACCACTGTTACGTTCTAATGTTGATTCAATCGACCCCGCGTTGAAACCAGTATGTCGGTTCTCGAAAAGCATTGAAAAACGCTTTCGCTTGCGGAACGTTGTTACTTTGATTCCGTCGGAAAATATGATGAGCTTGAGCTCTGAATCTTGTAATCTTGATGAGCAAAATTTTTACAGACAATTCGGAATGAACTATTAGATATAGAGTGTCCAGATTAAAATTTTAAATAAAAATATTATACATATTTTAAATATAAATGAATTAAAATATTAAAAATAAATATTATAGGGTATACAGATCGTAAGAACCAAAAACCAGGACATGGTCCTTACCCCCCCCCCCCCCAAATGATTAATAAAATATTCATTTATTGATGTATTAATATCATATGTTTATTATCATATACATTTATAACATTATATATATATATTATGATATTTAATATCATAATAATGTATTTCAAAAAAAGTCAAATTCTATAATTTTTTAAAATTGATACAAAATATTCAAGACTACTAAAATTTTGGGATTTCAAAATATCGATGGATTTAGGAATTTTCTGGGATTGTTCAAATTTTATGATTTTTTTGAATGATCAGAATTTTCGGGATTCTAAGACTGATCAAAATTTCGAGAATTTAAAAAATTTTCAAAATCTTTAAAATTCTCATATGTCTCAAAAATGTCGCAATTCCTGAATTTTTCAATATTTCGAAGATTTTGAAAATTCTCCACGTTCTTGAAACTTTCGAGATTCCAGAATAGTCAGAATATTTGGAATTCTCTAAATTTCGAAAATTTGAGAATTTTGAAAGAAATTCCAAACTTTCACATTTTTCAGACACTTCGAAATAACCTGTATTGTAAAAATTCTCAAAATTATTGAAATTATGGAAACCCGAAAAATTTTTAATTTTTTCGTAAATTTTGAAAAACCGGAAATTTTCAAAAATCTCACAATTTACGAAATCCCTAAGATTTTTGAAATTTCACACTAATCAAAACATTCGAAATTTCACAATAATAAAAATATTTAAAATTCTCGAAACTTCAAAAACTCTCAAAATGTCCATAATTTTCGAAATTATGAAATTTCTCGAAATTGTTGAAACTCTAAAAATTTAAAAAATTTTTTCAAATTTACAATACAGATCCCAAATTCCACAAAAAAAATTTGATATTCAGGTAAAATTGTTCATTTCTATCTGAAATCGATCGAAAATACGGACATTTCTTGAAAAATACATAAACCAGGACAGCGCCCGTAAAATACGGACGTCTGGACACCCTAATTAGATACAGTGAACAAAGAATTTATAATTTTTTTCACGAAACAAAAATTGTACAAAATGCTTCTTCAGTATTAGAAATGAATCTAAAGTTTCAAAAAGAAGGTATTTAGTAAATGTTTACATAAATACATAAAAAAGTGTAAATTATTCGTAATTATTTTTGAGAATGTTTTTGTGAGTTTCTGATAGCTTACAACTATTTCACAGCATTTCTCACACATTTTTTGAAATTTCAAAAAAAGGTCATAAATTGTCATTGCCGAAAGTAGCGATTAAATCCAATATGGCGTGAAAATAGTTTCGAAAATCATTTTGCAGTAGGTACCAATTTTGAGGTTAGAGTGATGAAAAATCATTTTCATCGTTTATTTATTTTTATTAACAGAAAACGATACCAATAATTTGCTCTTTCTTTATTTTGAGTACGTAAAATTCCAAAAAATGTGAAATCAAGCAATTTTGACTAAATTTTAACGGTCGAATATTACAGTTCTATATTTGCGATTGAGAAACTAAACTTGCCAGCCATTTTACAAACATTCGTGTTTACTGAGTGAATTGCGTCACAAACGAATTTTTAGGGGTTTTCATTTATTTGCGGATGCGCATTTTTTGAGCGAAGAATTAAATTTTACGATATAAATTCCGCACAGCTTTGAAAACACGCCGCAAAATTTAAAATTGAAAAAATCGTTTGTTATAGATTTCGGGTAAATGCGTTTATGAGAAAAAAAATCTCCTGTAACTTGTAAAATTATTCAAAAATTCCAAAAAAATCAGTTTTCATAATTAGCGAATAAAATTGAAAAAATTTTTCAGAAATACGTACATATTATAGATTTTTACACAAATTTTTGAACAATTCCAAATTTGTTATTCGAAGTATGCAAGCGGAAATAAATTCAAAATTCTTCATATTCCGGACTAAAAATTCCGTATTTATTTTTAAGTATAAAAACTTTTCAAATTTTTTTTTTTTTATTTTCATAAAAGAAAAAAAACCTTTTGAATCAAAAATTAATTTTGAATCAATAGAATAATGAACAGATTGATTAATTAATTCTTAATTAATTTTAGATTAATCATAACAATTTAATTTCGAATTAAATTCTTTTAAAATTCACAAAATCATACTTTTCAACCCGACGTTCGACTATTCAACATGACATGGCCAACTTAGTCGACGATGAAAAAAAAGAGCCATTGCCAAGATAAAAAATGTATCAATAGACAAAAATAGGTGTGTGGAGCCGATAACAAGTTCTCTGAAAAACAATATTCCTGTATTTTTCCACATTTCAATTGCGTACAACATGCGCCTAAACTCGATTGCGGTGTACGACGAATCGAATAACAAAAAAATATCTCTTCTTATAATTATACCTTTTTTCTTCATTAAAGTAGGGGAGGGAAAAAAGGAAACACCCCCCTTCCCTCCTATTGAAAAAGCGAAAAACCAACGTATATTGAAGTGTAAAAATTAATTTTTCCCCAAGTGATGAATTCGATTGAGATTTCCTTATGGAAATAAAAACATAGCGAGCAAACAAAAATATATTACAGATTATATTAGTATTGACTATATTATAGTCAGCATACACTTGATGAGCTGATAATAATTTTTCTGTTAAGCAAATACAATTTCTCACGCTTTTCAGAAGTTTGCCGCTGACGAAAATTATGACTCAGAACCAACGAAAGCAAACAGTATCTCGGCGGTGAAATCTTGTTAAATGATTTTTTTTCGAATGATGTCGTAAATTATGACCCTTGTTATAGAAAGGATAATTCAGTTTTTTTTAAATCGTTGTTTTGATATGGTAGAAGCGATATTTGATTAAATTGAATTTGAAAGTTTGTGATTTAGGGGTGTTTAGTGGAAAAATAAGAAGAATGAAAGTTTAATACAAAATTAATGCGATTTCCAAAAAATTGTAGGTTTATATATGTATATTATATATGTACATAAATCTATAATTTCATAAAAATTATGAGAAAGCGCAAAAATTGGAAAATTTTTCGAATTACTGGAATTTTATACAACTTTGTCATTTTTGAGAACTAAAATGGAATTTTAACGATATTTTTTCACGTTTGAAAATTTTGTTGATTTCGAGAAATTTCGGCAAATTTTCGGTTATGTTAAAACAGGTGAAACTTTTCCATACTGTTTCAGGGGTTAGTAAGAATTTTTTTGTTTCGAACACTGTCAAATTCTTTTGTTGGTTACGAGAAATTTCCCAATTATGTTTTTCGTGTTTTTTTTGTTTCGTTTTTCTACTATTGTACGTGCAAAATCATCGAAAAAGTCAAAATCAATCATGAATTCCTGGCAATACATATAAGATGAATTTAATGAAATAAATACGTAATTGCTCAATTTTGAACATCACATATATTTTCAAGTGCCATATCAGATTAGTTCGTACCTAATTACGAAATATATCGTAAATGCAAAATTTTGACTATTCTCGGATTTTAGGGAGGTAGCCACCCCCCAAAGTCTGTCTTTTGCCTCTAAAAAATCTGTTTTAACCGATTCGAATACTTTTTGGAGGCAAAATTCGTATTCAGTAATTTCTATTCGCAATTCTATAATTTATCAATTTTTAGATGATTTTAGTTTCGAGTTTGAAGATTAAGAGAATATTCAATATTCAGACTTTAAACTTCTCTAAAAAACAGATCCTACAAAAATAATTCAAATTTCCTACCCATTTGTACCAAAAACGCCTCAAAAACACGTTCTCTACCACTATAATTATTCCTTCTCGTAAATTAATCAACCTCGGAAGAAAAAAAAAATCAATATTTTCTGATCTCATGTCCACAGAAAAATAGTGAGAAACGAATGACACCCCACAAATTACATAAATCGAGAAAAAAGCGTGTTTGGCACGGATTATTGCACTTTTGGGGAGCGACGACAAAAAGGAACAATATCTTTTCGGACACAGTGTCTATTTGCATACCCAGTGGTGATGGAAAATGTCCTATTGTTGTGTGTAGGATGAATCAGGGACGAGAACGCCGGCAACAAAACGAGATAAGAGTGACTATAATCGACAAAGCTTGTTAGAATTGAGAGTCGGAACTCAAATTTACCCAAGCTAAGTACTATTTTCACAAATATGATTGTTATTTCAAAGCCCGGCGCGTTCAAACAATCGCTATCGCTCCAACGTTTCGTCTATTTAAACACAAGATCGGAAAGTGGCCAAAGGGAAACTAAAAAAAATTCAAGCGACACAGTTCCGTCTTCTACTCATAGAATTTCGGAGAAAATTCACGTCACGTCATCATGTCATGATGACGTGACGAAAAATTCGATGATTTTATTTTGAAGCACCAAAATTTCGATGTTTTCGCCTTTAGTTCAAGACCCTCAATATGTGGACAATTTTTGAAATCTTCCGATTTTTATTCGACATCGAAATTTTCAGGATGAAGAATGTTTTTCTCGCCTCTAAGAAGAAAATTCCCGTAAGGGAAATAAGTAATATTGAGGGTAAAGGACGAAGGATATGAGGGCTCGGAAAAAAGTCGAGCCCTCGTAATCTTCGGCCGGGAAAAAGATAAAGTCTGGAGACGCGAAAAATCGTCTCGATGTATGGATCACGTCGGCGACGCACATAATTTTAACGTTGGCCGAAAATCGCAGATTAAGCGTGTCCTATCAACCTCGAGAGCCCGACAGTCCCGCCGGCACGTGTTGTACGTGCTCCGCGGAGCTTTTCGCAGATTTGCACGACCCCGAACCCAAAACGCTCCATCTTCGAGCAAAACATATTAAAACGCGCGTTTAATGGAGCGAAAACGAATACTGTGCCTCTATTACTTTCGATAACACTGTGCAACACTAAAAAAATGAATTCGAATTTGATAGACGACATCGAAAGTATTGGTACTCATGAGACGATTTGCCAAGGGATTTTGTTAGGTTAGCTCAGTCAAGCAAGTGATTAACAATTAATGAAAATTTTGTTAAAATCGCCAATTTTGGCTCTTTTCCGTCGTAAAAAAACGAATTATATTAGGTTTTTTGAATCGAGATATTCACACTGAGAGAAATTTCGTAGCAATCATTCCCATAATCCATATGAAACGTGGGATATCGAGCATTTTATATTAAGTATTTGCATACATGTTGAATAGTTTCTTACGCCCGAACTAAACCTCGCAGAAGCCATGGGAAAAACTCATAAGTTCTATAATAAAGTTGAATTTAGAAATGATTTCAATAGACGATATTAACATGCATCATAACCTTCAGTACCTCTTCCCGTCGTACTAGGTAAATATTCATATAGTTTTAATCAGGGGCGTAGGCACGGTTTTTCATTAGGGGGGGACATTTCACATATATATATATATATATATATATATTGATATTCAATTTTCTTCGCGTCTGGTTGGTTTGGAGACGTCGTCAAACTAACTTCATTTTGCTTCATTTCTTGTGCGTTTTTTCGCTCCAGAATCGCAGTTAACAAGTGACGGATCTGCAAAATGGAATTTTCAATTTAACCAAGAAAACTTTTGAACATTATGTATAAATTGTAAAAACATCAAATTTGAAACATTAAATTGTACAAACATTCTATGAAGTATATCTGTCACTGTAAGTTGTTGAAAAATATAGAAATAGATTTTAGGTTCGATAGCCTGATAGGAGTGAGTGAGAAACGTCAAGACTGAGTTCTAGAAGCCTAAATCAATCCATACCTGGCAATGCAGGATTTTCCGCTGGCTCCGCTGTAGGATTTGCTTCAGATGATTCGGGCGAACTTGTTCTTAATCGTTTAATTTTGAAGTAATTCCTTATGTCCGACATGACGATATCGTTTGTTTTGATCATATGTATCCACAGTTACACATCAGACGCGGGCTGTATGTATAGTTCATGTAGAGTATTATGTGAGTTATGTTATGAACACATGTTTCGAAGGTGTGTCGTTTGATGAGAGTCGCCATGTTTTCTAATGAAAAGCGCCTGCTTCGTTTAAATTCATTTGAGCGCGGTATCAAGGCACTTCTACGCACGACCCTCGGAAATATATGTAATTTTTTTGTAAAGGGATATAGCAACTCGGTTTTTT
>JAPYZK010001656.1:0-35869 GCA_030522785.1 Platygaster equestris | reverse complement strand
GCATAAGCGAAACGGGAAGATGGCCGACCTCGCTGCGAAGCACGACCGTGATTGGTTAACGCCGCTCGAGAGAGCATTGGCATTGGTTACACGCACACACATTTACTTATGCGTGCGTAATCTTTCGGGAAAAGAAAAGCGTTGAATTTATTGTCTGCCTGTATTGCCCGACAACAAATTCTAACGAATTTTTTGATACCAGATATTTTCAATTTTAGAAAATTACAAGGCAAACAACTCTCGAATTTCTAAATTCTTCGAAAATTTGTCAAAAACGAAAAAATTTTTAAACTCCGATACATACTGTCAAAATTTGAAAAATTTCAGAATTTCAGAATCCTTAAAAATTTCAACATTTCATAATCCTTAATGCAAAACTTCAAAAAATTTAACATCCTTAGAAATTCCACTTGTTTTTAAAACTACAAAATCCTAAAACATCCAAATGATTCAAGTTTTAACTTTAAAAATCATTAAAATTTTCAGCAAAACTTAAAAAATTTCAGCTTTTCTGAACTTTGAAATTATTCAGAATTTCCGAAAATTCTGAAATTCCAAAATTTTGCAATTTTGCAATTTTGCAACTTCAGAATTTTTCAAAATTCCACAAAACTTGAAAATTCTTCTAAATTCTACAAACCTCAATATTCCAGAATCTCTAGAACTTCGAAATTTTCAATATCTTCAAAACTTCGATACATTCTAATTTTTTTAAACTTCTAAGCTATAAAAATTGAAAATTATATACAATTTTTCGAAACTTGAAAATTTCAAAATTTCAAAAATTTTAAAAATTGCATTACCTTCAAAATCGCAGAAGCTTAGAAGCTTTCAGAACTCAGAACATTCTAAAACTTCACGATTTCAAAACTTTCAAGTCACAAAACTTCGAAATTTTAAAAATTCCAGAATCTCCAGAACTTATAATAAACATAAAAAATTCCCATAGTCCAACCACTTCCGAACTTTGAAAATCTATAAAATGTTAAAATTCCAAAACTTTTTACAGAAAAGAAAAAGCAGCTCCCAAATCCAAATCTTGGCCACGCCCTTGGTATACTGTTTAAATAAACCTCGACTTACCCAAATTTTCAAAGCAACTTGTAGAATAAAAAATAATTTTCCGGAAAAATCGTATTCTTCGATCCAAGTAAGCTCGATGATAAATACACGTCGATTGAATAAACCTTGAATGATTCAGTAGATAATAAAAAAAAAGCAATGAAAAAAAGTCTATTTCTATCGCGATATTTACACGTGATTGACCATGTTCTTGTCCAGTTCTGGACACTGAAAATAACGAAAGATCGAACGTGAAAATCGTCAGCGTCTGGGTCGAGTGATCTAGGGCAATGTTACGCGTTCTTGAAGTTATTAAGAAAAACTGGTCAAGACTCGTCGCTTCTTGCATTTTCCGGTCTCCCAGAGAAAAATTTCAAGATTTTAAATTGTTCTGAAAAAGTTCGAAACTATAAACGAAATTGTCAATTCTTGGATTTTGAAAATAACGTGATCAAAAATTCAAATTCTCTAGTTCAAAAAAAACTGAATCGCGTTACTAAAAAATTGAATTCGATGCATTACACAAATTTAAAATTCTAAACCAAAATTTAATGATCGCGTAAAAATTCGGAATCAAAATTCAGAAATAAAAAAATCCATACACATCGAAGATTTATGAATGAAACTTGAATTTATAACTTTTTGATTCAGAAACAAAAAAGTACGAATAAATTTTAAAATTGAACTGTTGAATTTTTGCATCACCCCTACACCCCTCTCCCCTGTTTCTACGCCCCTGAGAAAATTTACGCGAAGGTCTAAAAATATTTCAAAACTTACGAAAATTGATGAATGACGTTCAACTACTCTTCGACCCCGACTGTTGGACCGGCTGTGTCTTGTGGCCAGGAATTGAAACTTAAGGAAACGCTCGTAAAATCTAGCGCGGACTCGTCGATTCCTAAAAATTTCTTGACCCAGCCTTTTTAATATTCAGGGATCGAGCGAACATGAGGCTCGAGAGAAGCGCAACGAATCGGAGGTCCAAGTTTCGTGTGATCTGAAGTCGGGGTCGAATAGTAAATCGATGATTTAACAATTAAAAAATCCATTACCATTACATAAAATTAAGAAACGGTAAAACCAGACGATATAATTAACTAACCAAAGTGTTTGATAATTGATAATAAATATAATAATTCATAATAATTTTATAATTGATAATAATTGTCTAATAAACTATTTTTTTAAATACTTTCAATGTTTTACACGGACACTTCCTAATTATTTCCGTATCGTTCAACCAATTGTTTGCTAACTACGTTATAATTTACGTCAGCCAATTTTGGATGATTATTAATTAAATTGAACATTAAGTAAATTTTCATCACGTCCTGTCGAACCGAGCGCAAAACTCAAATGAAAACTGACCATAAGAAATTGCGTTATTACGTCACATCGGTTGCGACGATATTTTGAAACTCCCCATATCCTTTGCCATTTTTTTCCAAGTCAAATAACGGCGCGTAATTGTTTTCTAATAAGACCCAGAACAGAAGTAATGCACGAAAAGTAGCAACAGTTCGAATTTTCTTCACGCGCAATAGCAAATCGTTCCATAAATTATCCCCAATTATGAAACTTAACAATGGCAAAATTTCGTCGTAAAATTTTCGGTTCAATAAAAATGAAATTTGTTGTTATTGCGTAACTTCAATGTTTTTCGTTATTAAACATAATTAAAAATGATTTTTTATTGGTTACCCTGAATTTTTATTACGATTGTTGTTATTTTATTCTTAGGAATAGTTGAAGAATATTGTGGAAGTTTTGAAAATTTTTGATTGATGTACGAACTTGAAAAAAATTCGTAGGATTCAATTTTTCGACAGAAATGAAAGAATTTTGTTGGCTGTTTCATAAGATATTCTATAAAAAATATTTAATTTATACATTTTTTCAAATTTTAGATTATTCAAAATTTTTTAAACTTTGCGCTAAAAAATCGTTGCCTTGTAAGTAAGCGCGAAATCGACGAATTTTCGCGTTTCCCTTTTTCTAGCTATAAAACCTAACAGAAAAATTTTGTCGTAAAATTTTCGGTTAAATATCAATAAAATTTGTTGTTATTGCGTAACTTCAGTTTTTGTTGTTAAAAATAATTAAAAATGATTTTTTATTGGTTACCTTGAATTTTTATTACGGTTATTATTTTATTCTTACGAATAGTTGAAAAATGTTGTGGAAGTTTTGAAAAATATTGATTGATGTACGAACTTGAAAAAAATGTGTACGAGTCCATTTTTCGACCAAAATGATGACATTTTCTTAGTTGCTCCACAAGATAATGCATGAGTGTTTAATATTTGCATTTTTTTTTTAATTTTAGATTGTATAAAAATTTTCAAACTCTGCGCTAAAAGCTCGTTGCCTCGTAAATAAGCGCGAAATTGACGAATTTTCGCGTTTCCCTTTTTCTAGCTATAAAACTTAACAGAAAAATTTAGTCATAAAATTTTCGGTTAAATAAAAATAAAATTTGTTGTTATTGCGTAACTTCAATGTTGTTCGTTGTTAAAAGTAATTGAAAATGATTTTGTATTTCTTACCCTGAATTTGTATTATGTTAATTGTTATTTTATTCTTACGAATAGTTGAAAAATATTGTGGAAGTTTTGAAAAATGTTGACTGATGTAGGAAATTGAAAAAAATTTGTACGATTTCATTTTTCGACAGAAATGATGAAATTTCTTGGTTGTTCCAGGAAATATCTTAAAAATGTTCAATTTCTGTCTTTTTTTCTAAATTTTAGATTGTTCAAACATTTTCAAACTCTGCCCTAAAAGTTCGTTGCCTCGTAAATAAGCGCCACGTTCGCGAATTCTCGCGTGTTTCCCTTCTTCCCCAATTGTTTATCTTCACTCTTTGTCTGCTTTTTCTTTAAAGCTGATCGAGGCTTGTTTATCAGCTGATCAATCAGCATGATAACAAGGAGTTTTCATAAAAAATATTTTTATTGCCTAGAAGTATTTAGCAAGGCATTATAATCGACGGAAAAAGAAATTGACTTTTTCACCAAGTTTTTTTTTCTACTGCAAAAAACGCGCATTAATCGGGAACTTGAAATTCGGAAAAATTTAACCAGTGAATGTTTTTTTTTTGTATAATAAACTTTTTGGAAATTTCTCTAGATCAGAAGTTAATAAATGAAACTTTTTTTAAAAATCACGTTTATCCCTTATTTTTCGTATATTTCCTTTTTTTTTTTTAATTGACAATTGTTTTCCTGACAAGATTCTCTCGTGATTTTTTTTTATCGTAAACAGACTGTTTACTGAATGATGAGAATTTTTTTTGTTTTTCGTACGATTACTCGAATTTAAATAGGTTAGCAGGTTAACTGATGCTGAAGAAAAATCATCAAGTTCTGAAATGTTTGACACTTCGGAACTTTTTGATTTTTCGGGAGACCATGATTTTAATTAGAGTTTTGAAAATTGTAAAATTAAGGATTTTTAAGTTATGGAAATTTTCATTCCAAAGTGGGAAAACTTGAATCCTGTAAAGTGAATTTTAATTTAATCGACTTTTTTTTAATTTACTTAGCTGATTAAATTTTGAAATTAAGAGTTGTAAACTATTTCCAATACATAAGTTAAAAAATTTTCAAATTTTGAAATGATAATATTCATTAACAATTTAGAGATGGACAAATAATTGACAATTTTTAAATTAATGTTTCAAATTACAAAACTTCAGATTTTTTGGAATAATAAATTAGATATTTAGATTTTAGAAAAAATAGATAAGATTTGATGAACTCTAAAATTTTCCAAAGTTTAGATTAATAATCTGAAAGATGGCAATTTATGAATTAAAAAATTCGCAAAATTTGCATAACTTTGTAATAAAACATTAGATTTTCATAATAATGGAAAATGACTTCAAATTTGTAGTCATCATTCTTTTAATAATATAATTTTACGATTACATGATACATAAATAATATATTTATAATATTTTTCATAAATGCATAAATATTTATATATTAAATAAATAAATGTATAATAACTGACTCATTTCTTCAAAAATATTTTACAGAGACATATACACTCTTATTTATCTTCAGTCCCAAAAATATGACCAGGAACCAATTATATCCAAAATTCTTCAATTTATGGCTTGCAGACAGATTAAAAAACAAATTAATCATTACACAAATACAAATAATAAAAACTAAGACCTCTCTACCTTCCCCCCCCCCCCTTTCCCGAACATCCCCTCCTCACGGTCCCCCCCCCCCCCCCCCCCGCCGACATCCGGTATATCCACCCCTGATTGGATGTACATACACAAAATACGCTAACCTCGAAATTGCGAAATATCTACATTCTTTCACAAACGCTCGAAATGCAAGAAAAACACGCAACGTGCAAATCTGTCATTTGAAAAACGCAAACCCCACTATAAATATCGATGTTATCCAAAATTCCACTTTCAAAAAAGCCGGAAAACGGTTGTAAGCCGATTGCAAAAAAACTCACTTTGATTCGAGGCCGAGTTGTCTTTGCCACGCCAGTAAAAGTACCCGGCGATGAAAACCACTACTAGCGACGCGAAAACCATAAAAACGAGACTTTGATCCATTTTTCGATCAATTTCAAAACGAAACACCCGAAACGTCACTCCCGCTTGCTCCCGCTCGAAAAACACGCGAAGACACGCGAGTCGCGAAGACGAAAATAAGCGATCTACCCGATCATAAAGTCACCCCTGGTTGGATGAATCTGGACTAATCATATCACCTCAAGTGACAACTACGTGAGTCAAACGACGAAAACGCGCGAAATTTGAAAACCGGAGAGTTTTTTCTACGATTATGTGTCCCAAATTCGCGAAATTTCGATACACTTTCGGACATTCTCGTGATCCGATCCGATTTTGGATCGGAACACTCGACGATTGATGAATTTTTGGGAGGAAGCAACACTGTTTCAGAGAAAAAAATTGTTGTTTTGCAGCGGAAAAGTTATAATTTAAGGGTTTCAAAGGGTGAACGAAGAAAGTTTGATGATGATCGTAATGATCGTAATGATGTTGCTCGAGTAAGTTACGGGTCGAGTGTCTGACTTGGATTTCTATATTGAAGCGGTGTGTGTCGCTTTTTCCCCCTCCAAAAGAGCGGATCAATTCACCGGTCGCGGGAGAGGGAAGAGCCGCTTTTAGCGGTCTATTGTTGTAGTCTTATCACCTCTTATCAACAAATTAGATGCGCGTGTATTCTTTTATTCCCTTCTAATTGTTCGCATTGGCGGAATGAGGTAATTTTCCGAGCGAGGCTAATATGAATAAATAATTTGATTGATACCAATTTCTCAGGGCCGTAGAGAGGCTTTTGTTAGGCAGAGTCTTGGATTTTGATGGTATAATATATTGTATATGCAATAATTATACATGTATATTATAATTATAATGATATATTTAACTTAAGTGCAATTCCACTTTTATGATTACGCAGATTTTCCTAATTTACCTTTTTTACGATGAATTTCGAGGATTTTTAACCCGTTTTTATCCAGTATCGCGCATATTCCTATAGGCATATGCGATATTTTGGATATTTTGGGATGTTTTTGGATGTTTGGGATATTCTGAACCCTATAAGGTTTAACCTTACAAGGTTCAAAATTTTCGCCGTTACAAATTTGTAATATTAATACTAAAATGAAAGATCTAAAAAATGTATATTGAAATCAGAGATGAAAAATTGTATGTATGCGTACATTAATTATAATATACTCGATTTGAATCCAGCAGTGAATAGTTTGTTCAAAAAAGTTTATTAATTATGACTCATTATTCCGAACGATTTTGTTGACGAAGTATCACAACGATTGCACTCGTGCGTTTTTTGTCATGTTTTCATCAAAATAACACGATGACATCATGGCGTACGCAATTTTCGTTTTGAAGAAATTTGTCTATTCGAAAATATTTCGAAAAATAATAAACAAGCTGGAAGTAACGTTGTTATTAAAAAGACAAACATCTGCTTTTAACGAAAAGCTTAGACAATTTACAAAGAGAAAAGTTTGAAAAAAAAGTTAAACATCGAGCAACAATTGACTCACAGTATGCAATAAACTGATACGCGCTCAAACAGAAAAGTTTCATCCAACTCGCATTTACCTAAATTAGATGGAATTTTTACTTGACGTTAGATTTTTAGAGAATATTTATAACTCGTTTATTTTGAAAATTTTGAAAATTGGAAAGTTCCGGAGTTCATACATTTCCGAAAATTTGCCGTCTACACATATTGTATACTTAGACTACTGACTGTTTGAAATTTATCAAACGTTTCTTTTTTGTTTGATGAAATTGAATTTCCTAAAACCGTACCAATTATATAGAATCTTTATAAACTGGTAAAGCAATATTGTACTATACATATTTTAACATTATGTCTGACTTTTTTATGTAACAATTTGAATTTATAATTGTTTCGTATTTTTTTAATTCTCCATAAAATATATTTCAAAGAGAAAATCATAATTTGCGTGACGACAATCACGAGTTTATTTCATAACTTTGCATCCCGAATTTTCATCAAATTTAAGTATTTATAAATAGACAACGAGTCACAGACTTATTGTACCGCTTTTGAGTCATGCCTCGTGATACTTTAATATTATTGCAAATTTCATGAATTTAGGGACAATAAAATGAAATTCCAGCCCATACGTGACATTTCTACTGATTGAATTATGCGCAAAACTATGCCCTATTATATTTGCACTAATTCACTCATTTTAAAAAAATTTTAAATCATAGAAATTTGAGATTATATCGAACAAACTTCGAGAGATCGAATACCATGTCAAAATTCTGCGCTTGCGCAGGATTGAGTCAATCAGTCGATAAAACAGCGGTCATCTATACCCGCAGAGCAGTTTCCAAAAATTAAGGAACAGCGAGCCCAAGCGAGTCACAGCGAGCGATCAAGTCAGATCGAGTCAAGTTGAAGCAAATTTTTTGCTTAATTACTCGAATTAATCAACTCAAATTAACTAAAAAATGGGCCGAAGTGGTGGACGAAGTGGCGGTGGAAGAATGGGTGGTGTACGATCCGCACCAGCAAGAACGTGAGTATCATATTAGTCGAAGTCAAAATGTGCACATGCAAAAAACTGCGTATCGTGAAATTGTGAAGGGGTCTCGAAAAATGACGAATAACATGGAAAAAACCAATCATTCGTGATCTAAAATTCGGATAACAGTTCGAAAATGATATTTCGTCTTGAAAAATGGGATAATACACTGCATTTGGGGGTTTAACATCTACTATGTCAAAAGTTGGACACGTGACGTCATTGCATGAATTTGTACGCACTCACACTGACGTACGCACACAGCCAAGTATTATGAAACATTTTTACGAAATAAAAATGACAATAATCTGATCGAAAAATCAAACACCCAGAAAAGAAGAAAACGAAAGTTAGCACAATGCTCGTTGTCCCGAATTCAAAATAGCGACATTTAGGAATCATAAAATTTGAAATGACTTATCATTTCGCCGTGTACAAAAATTTTGAAAATTTTTTCGAATCGATTAATCGGAGTTGGAAAATATGTGATTACTTTGATTTTGTAATATTTTGAAATCAACAATATGAAAACACATTATTTTGGCTCCGAGTCAATTTTCAAAAAATTTTTAAACGTTTCTTCATAACGATTTAATCATTAAAATTTTTTTATTTTTTATAGTGTGAGGCCAGCGGCTCCTCGCCAAACCCAAGCAGCTGCGCCGCAAACTCTGGCCCCAATGAAAGCAGCTCCAGTGCAACCAATGGTGGCACAGGTGATTAAAATATTTAAATGAAAACTCAATTCCAACAGTAGCAAAAACTTCCAATTAAATTTAAGCTGAATATTAAATAAAACTTGGAATAACGAGTTTTAATCAAATTAAAGCCAGCGGCGCCCCAGGGCCCAGGTCTTATGGGACAAATGGCGGCTACGGCAGGTGGAGTAGCCATTGGACATACCGTAGGCCATGGGTTATCAAGCATGTTGTTCGGTAGCGGCGGCGGCAGCTCCGAAGCCGCTGCAGCGCCAGTTGCTGCCGAGAGTAACTCCCCTGCTCAAGATCAGTTGGGAGGTGCCTGCGCTTGGGAGATTAAGCAGTTCTTGGACTGCGCTCAGAACCAAGGCGACCTCACTCTTTGCCAAGGCTTCAACGAGGCTCTTCGTCAGTGCAAAGCTACTAACAGTTAGTATTTTTTGCACGGAGTCGGAGCTCTCGTTTACTCAATACAGTCTCCCCATCAAAAGTGGAATGATTTTTTTTTGCAATGTACCTTATTGAGTTTTTTGAGGTTGTCGTATGAAACGAGACTTTGTTTTTTCGTTCATGAACTACTTATTCAGTTTTCAAGTTCTCAACTATCTTGAATAATTGAAATCTGAATTTTATCAATTCTTCAGTTGTAAATTAGGAATATTTTAAATAATTTTTTAAATTTGTAAACCCCTAAAAATCATAATTCTTATATCAGGAATAATATTTTCTCAACTACGTTATAAATATTGGAAATTTGCTTCCAAAAATCAAATATCAAAAACTAATTCTCTCATTTCCCTTTTTTGCAGATGTGTAATTACTTCCTAGTCCCAAAGTATTGATGACAACACGACCGCAGTAAAGGATTTTTTAGTTATGGTTTGCAGATAAATTCCAATGCAAAATCATTTTAATGTACCAATGGAAATGCAATAAAGCTAGTTGTGAATTCGAAAAGCGCGTTTTTCTCGTGTTTTCAATTACGTTTATGAAAAAAAATTTTGAATTTTATAATCGCCCACCATTAAATCCTACTTTTCCCTCCCTAGAAAGAAATCATGAGACCATCTTTTTCGTCCTCCCAAAAATGTGACCACCTGGCAACCCTATTAACAAAAAAATTTGAATTTCACAATTAGCGCTCAAGTTTGATAAAATTTGTGAAAGAAACTGAAACGGGAGCTGAAATTCTGGGCTTAGGCACTAACTGAAACTCAATTTAAGAACATATTTTTTATTAACTTGACACGAATCTTCCGAGATTCTCTGCTCGATGAAGCAAATAATTTTTTACATACACAGAATTTAAGGAAAAGGGGAGAAGTCATAAAGGGTAAAATAGGATGGCAGACTATCTTTTATTAGTGTTGAAAATGCGCATTACTATGACACCGGCTATGGTAGCTGCGGCGATACTCAATCCAGCTTTCCACCAAACGATTGCATCACCTTGCATCAAACCGAACTGCTTCATGTGTCTGCAATATTAGAAAAGAAAAAAATTATCCACAGTTCAATTATTGATACCTTAAATCTCATAAAAGCCAAAATATTGAACTTTTTATTTTTTGTCTATCAAAACCACAATTTTTGTGTGTGTTCCATTGTGCAATTTTAACATTTGAAATCTGAGAACTCTGAAGTTCAAGCAAATCACAAAATTCGCATCTCAAAAGAGGTAAAAAAATGCGAAAATTTTATTGAACAAGTTTTCATGTCAACGAATTTAAGAATTCAAAGCGTTAAGAATTTGCATTTGTTATCAATAATTTTTACATAAAAACAGTTAAATTGGTAAAGTTATTTAACCTGAATTTTTGTTACTTAAATGAAACATTCAACCCCCCTAATTATATTTTAGTTCTATGTCCAATTTTCATTGTTTACTTGTATCCACTGTATTGTCAAAAATAAATATCTGAATATATGTAATTATAATTCAAATAATTGGCTAAAAACGTACCATTCGCTTAAAAGGACTAAAAATGTGCAATAATTAGTTTTCGGAATAACGTGTACTGTGTGTTCCATTGATGCCTTCACCTATCGATATATCGAAATATATCGATCGCCCATAAGCCACAATGTAAAATCTGATTTATATATATATATATATATATATATACATACATTACACCCAATACACAGTATCGATATATCGATAGGTGAAGGCATTATTAAACATACTGCACATAAAAATAATGTTCTCGTTCATAAATATACAAAATTGCATCACACGAAAACCAAAATTCATGTCACACCATGCGAGAAAAAAAGATTGTTTTTGGCTTGTACAAAATTTTTAACAATACTAAAAAAAACTAAGCATTTGTACATTGAATTAGTTGTAAACCAACCTGTGTTTGTAAAATAATACCCACGCTGCTTGAAAGCGGCTAAACATGAAATTGCTTTCTGTTAGTGTTGGTGTCTTAATCATTTTCGTAACAGAATCATCAGTTTTTGCATTACAGGTCAGTTTCCATAAAATTAAGGAGACCAATAATCATCAATTATTTGCAATGATAACCATAAATAATTAAAATGATTATCACTGTACAAAAAATAATTTTCCAGCAGATTTATTTAGTTTTTAGAAAACTGGATTCAAATTTTAATTATAATACTGTGATTATGTTCAATTGGTCCAATACCAGCATTTTCGAGAAAAAAAAAAAAAAAAATACTTACGGAAAAGCCGCCATTGTGGCGAGTTTGACGAAAATCTCGGGTCGCACTGCGCGAGATATACTGTAGGGCTGAGGCGGCATCAATTTGTACTTGGTGCAGAAAGTCGCCGGCTGAAACAAGTACTCTTGCTTCGCTTCCGTGAGATCGCTTTTGTTCGCTATCACAAGCACTGGTATTTTGCTTTCCGCGAAATATTTCTGCAAAAAAAATATTATTCAATAACGAAACGAATTTAAAACACAAAGACTTCAAAATTTACAAAAAATTACAAAAGTCAAAGTTTTGGAAAAAATAAAATTCAAACATTATAAAACTTAGAACTTTACAATTTGTTGCCGAAAATGATTAAATTGGAACAATTCAAATTTGAAAAAATCCAAAACTGACTCTAATAATGCAAATTCTATTTTGTAAATCACAAACTCAAACAAATTTTGAACTTTAGTAACATTGAATTTTTAAACTAGAGCAGTTTCAAATTCAGAAGTTCAAAAACTTTGAAATCACAAATTATACGTTCCCGAACTCCAAAATTACAAAGTTTAGAATAAAAAACAATTTCTTCTTAAACTTACGATGTAAATTCGTGCGATATACTCGAAAGACTTGGGATTGTTGGCGTCGTAAACGAGAGCCGCCGCGTCGCACTGGATTTGAGCAGGGCTCAAGGCATCTTGAATATTTATAATGTTTATGTCTCGCAAAATTATTGTCTTCTCTTGACCATACACATGCACGGTATTTACAGTTGTGTGCGAATTTGGCGGCACGACTTTGTCCGTTAGTTTCTGTAACAATTATTAACACAAAAATCAGTTTTCAGATAATTATTCATATTTCAATATTCGAATACAGGTGTTATCAGATAATAATTCAAAAATTACGCAACTTAACACATCGACGTTGAAAATTATTATTCAAAAATTTCAAAGTTTAAAGGCTTTTTTGAAAAATATTTTTAATGAAATCACCAATTCATTGATCATTATCATTATTATGATAATAAATATGAATACTAACAAGAATTTATTGATCGTCTACTATATTCTAAATAATCCAATAATTTCAATAATTAAAAGAAAAAAACGATTCCCCGGAATTGAGATATACCTCAAGCCTCGGGTCGATAAAAGTTCGACAGAGGGTAGTTTTTCCGCTGCTTTTGGGACCAATGACGTGGCAGCAGTACACGTTTCGACTAGATTGCTTTTTTGCCAAGTCCAGCTTTTTCTCCCTCGTCACCGTAATGGCAGTCGTGGGACATTCGTTATTGTACAAATTGTAACCGAGGTAAGCCAAGCATTCCAGAGATTTTTTCACGTTCGTGTACGTCGTGTACGACCATTGACACATAAACCCTTGAAGTGTCATCCATCCCTGAAAAACATGAATTTTTCTGAGTTTCACAATCAAGTTTAAAAATTGTATAGTGCAAAATTGTGCAGTGCACATTTTTTGACTCAAATTGATGACACGAAGCCAAAAAGTCAAAACTGTAATTAATTGAATTTATTTAAAAAGACCATTTACATGAGGTCGGGAAAAATATTGATAAATAACTGGTGTCCATTGACTAGTTTTCACCTTGTGAAAAAAAAAATAAATAAAAATTTACCTGTTCATTCGTAAGCACCGTGTACTTGTACTCTTCTCCCCAAGGAGGGGAAATGCATTTTGAAAATAGCGAATCATATTCATCAGGACACAAAGCCCCGTCTTGATCCTTATCATGCAAAGAAAACAGCAGAGTTAAAAACTCGTGACCTTTATGTGACAACTCCGTGGTGCAGCCAGAAGGAACTTTCAATCTAAAAGTGAAAAAAAATTACTCACATTGGAGAACTTCCAAATTTTTCAGATTTTCAAAATTATCAAAAAGTCAAAAAATTTAATTCACATTTTCATGGGCAAATTGTCTTTATTTTGAGATCGTTTTTTCAAAAATTCAATTTTTTCAAGTAACTGGAGTTTTTTCTTTATAAATCGTAGAATCATTTGAAATAATGTGAAAAACTGATAACTCATTAAATCCGACATTCCATAAAATTATAAAATTAGTCAAAATTATAAGTTTTACATTCACGTTTCCATACGTTTTTTCACACAGAAAGTTTCCTTCCATTCTAGAATAATTTTTTCGTAAACTCATTTTTTCAAGTACATAACTGTAATTTTTTCACAAAAACTAAATTTTAGTGATCATTACCAACGATGTCAAAAATTGCAAATTAATATCTGTTCAAAAAACTACTCACGGTGGATGAATATAATCTTTAGACATTTTCAAATCATTGTTGTAACCAAATTTTCTCAACACTGCCCATGTAGTCTCGTTTCTACCACGTTGAATAAACAAACATTGCAAATACATAAAACCTGAAAGAATCCAAAATTTTTCGTTGATGAATGACAATGTTCTTTGGCGATGTTGAAAAAATAAAAGTATTGACCTTTTGGAGTCACACAACCGTAGCAAATACCATCTTCGATATTTTTTGATAAAACTGCTTTGACGTCTTCTAACACTTGCGGTTGCAACGGAGTGTTGAAGCACCATTGTTGAAATGCATTGAGTTCCATGTCATTCAAGAGACCATCGTTGTCGAGATCGCAGATCTTTACAGGGAAAAAAAGTCGATTTTACAACTAGTGCAATCATGATTTTTTAGGAAAATAATAAATTCGTAAATTATTCTCATGTAATAAAAAATGCGTAAAAAATTTATATATTAGTTTATTCAAAATTATACAATTTGACAGAAATAAAGTTACCTTAAATATGCGCCGCAGAGCTACTTTGCATTCGTCAGTAAGCTAAAGACAAATTAATCATATTAATAACTTTATTCGAAAACATTTTTTATTTATTTTATTTTATAATGTAATAATTTTTATTAAAAATTTATATAATAATTTAGTATATAAAATGAAATATACTCCTTTTTTTTATTTCTAAAAATTCAATATTTTTTTGCATTTCTATACAGTACACAAAAAACTTTAAAATGATGTCTTACATTTTTTTTTTTCTTTTTCCTATGATTCACTTATTCTACCTGAATAAAAAAAAACTCACTTCCTGGGTGTCGTAATTGTATAATGGCGTTGTTGGGTGTAGGACTGCTTTTTGTGCATAATAGAACATCTCCGAAATATTTTGCAATGTTTTTGCAGAACACTAAAACAAACATTCGTTTTCAATTTCATGTCTTCAAAAACGTCGAGTGACAAATTTTTCATCTCACCTCAATACAGCTTTCAATTTCAGGAAACTCTTTCATAATTGGATAAACGGCCTGAAAGAATAAAAAAAAACGTTAGTTTAGTATCTTAATATCTTAGTTATATGTATGAAATATTATATTTTTTGACTCTTAGAATTTTCCAAACAGTTTCATCAAAGACTCTTCAATTCTTTATTTTGAGAAAATAATAAATTCGGTTGTAATGACTTTATAAAATGTTTACAAACTCCTCAATCAACACTTTTGAAATTATGGAAATTTTTCCAATTTCAAGTTTACAACAGTTGAAAAAACAAAATTAGTATCAAAAAATTATAGAAGCCATTGAACATTTGTTTGGCAGTTTCAAAAATTCTCAGCAGTTTAAAACATTGTTGAAACTGTACAAATGTACGAAAATAACCATAAACTAAAGCAAAGTTTATGAATACTCCAAGTATTCTATGATATTTCAGAATTTCCACGAATACTACTGCATTAATGAACTTCATTAAATCTCAATTTCAAGGAAATTTTCAACAATTACCAAAATATATTAACATTTTCAAAAATTGATTCGAGATAGTAATGAATTATATAAATATTGCTTGAATCATTGAGAACTGTAAAAAATTCTTGAAAATTTCTTGAAATTCCAAGGAACCCTGAAAAAGCATCAAGCTTCTACCAAAAAAAATTCTCCCCTCCTCAAACAAAATTTTTTCAACAATGTTCAACCTCGATATTTGAGTAATCAACAAGGTCAATTTTGTTTCCCACAAGAACAACCGGGCATTTATTGTTGGCCAAACTCCGTCTGATCAGTGGCAACCAATAACTCGCAGTTCTGTCAAGTGTATCTTCATCTTCCACCGAATAAACGACGCAAATCACATGCGCTTTTTGAATTTCGTCCGAAAGTTGATCTTCTGTTTGCTCTGTGGCTGTGGAAACAAGAAACAATTTCATTAATTTTATTTTCTAAACAATCCATTTCTATTAATGTCCAGAAACTCAAATCAGAGTTTGTTTAAAATTAGACAGTGCATTTTTAAAAATAAAATCGACAACTATTGATAAATCATGAAAAACTAGCGATAAAGTAAAAGTAGGTAGCGCTTCAGAGCAGTGCATATCCCTTTGTAGCACTTCATAGTACTACATAGCACTTCCTAGCATTACACAGTGCTTTGTAGCACCACATAATGCTTTACGCTCTAAACACTGTTGATTACAATACTACAAATCATAAATTTGGATAAGATAATTCCAATTTTTGAGTGTTCTGATGACTGATGTACCAGAATAATCAACGATGCGAGTTGGCACTTGCTCTGGGGTAACATCAGCAGGTATAGTAATTTCCTCTGCTTTTCCAGGAACATCTTCGGCATATTCGTCGCTGACCAATGACAATATCAAGGATGTTTTGCCGACCCCTCGATCTCCCACAAGGAGGATCCTGACATTCCGCCGAGGCGCTACCGATCTGTGAACCATCCTACAGAATAGACAAACATTAAATAAATTTCATCTCAACCATTTTGTTTACATAATTTTTAGTATTATTGTAGCTGAATAAATTGTTACTTTTCAACATTTGCAAATTCCTTATCATTTACAAGATTTTTCTTCAAAATTGCATGCATTTTACGAAATTGATGACTTATTTAAAAAAAGTATCTACATTCGTATTTAGCAATTACGAAAACAGCCAAAAATCACCATTAATCATTGTTCAGAAAAATGACAATTAAATCGTCAATTCAACCAATGATAAAACTATAAAAGCAAAAAAACCTGTCTCATTATGAATACTTTTACATACCATGATTCGATTTTTTACCCAATCACCATTAATTTTCCTTTTTTGTGTCAAAAATCAAAAAAATACACCATGTTATAACATTCCATTTCCTACTTCACAATTCCCCAAAAACAATGACAATCAAAATAAACATATCGAAAATTGTTTCCTACACCATGAAAAATCAAAATAAAGTAAAAAAATGTATCTTCACATTCTGGCTTTTCCAAAAAAACTAGCCAAAACAAACCAAAGCTTCGAATACTTCGTATAGTTCTTACTTTTGTGTGATGGTAGTTATTAAATTTGAATGGTCAAAATTCAACTTTGCATTGGCCTGGACTTGCTATCCATATTTGCAATAACCGAAACGCGAATCCCATCGATTTACAGACGAGGAACAACAAAATTTAGCCACTCGCGAAAAAAATAGATCACTTTACCCTTTTCAACTAAGTAACTTCGAGGGTGGGATTTTCAAGGTTCCGAATATACAATATTTTCGTCTTTTCATGAACTTTGTGCGCGGTCGCAAGAGGTAATATTTTTAATGCAGTTTTATAAGTTTGACACGGTGCAACGTATAGAACTTTCTTTCTTTTTTAATGGCGCATGTACTAAACAAGATAGCGAAGAATTTTCTGGATGAAAACATGATTTAAATCGTTGCGCGGGCGCGTGCGTGAATCCCGTGAATCAACGACTTGAAAATTCTAAAACTCAAAACGGAAAAAATGTGTAATTAATGACTGAAAAATCGAGTCAACGTTTTTTTTATTTGAAATTGCGTTAGAATGTCATCATTTCTTGTTGATGAATGACTTTATGAAAAAGTATAGTTTTTTTATCCGTGGGTTTCGCCCGCGGTCGATGTTAGTCGTACGTAGGCTTCGCCCGTGGTCGATGCTAGTCAATTCGCCTAAGGTTGCACGTACGAAAACGCGACCTAAAATGATTGAATTACATGTTAATCTCAACTTCATTAGGCAAGAATTGAAAATTATATATTTATAATGAAAATAGTATAAAAACAAAAGGAAAAAATTAATCAAAGGCCAAACACGAATCTGAAATTAGTCAGTTACGAAATTTCAAAGTTAGCAAAATTTGAAAAGGCAGTTATTAATTAGGAAATTCGAATACAATACATTTACACAATTCACCTCGAAAAATTTGAAACGTAAAAAAAAGTTTAATGACTCCAGGAATTATTACTTTTCAAAATTTTTTGAATAATAAAATACTGATTCACGATTCCCGAAACTTCGAATTGAGTGAATTTTAGAATATTAAAGTCAGTACGAAACAGTACGAAACTGTCAGAAAACTGCCGAAATCCAAGCCCCGAAAACGCACAATTTCGACTAAATAACTATATCATAAATATATGAGATAATTACCAAAATTATCTACAGTATAATTATAATAATATAATCATTATAATATTATAATGATTATATAATTATCAATTAATTATCGCGAGTAAAATTACGTGACTATAAAAACTCTCCTCTAATTAATCTCCTAATACGCAATCCCGAAGATAAATTTTACGAGGGAGAATCATAGTTCATGGATTTTTATCTCCAAACTCAGTGCTCGACTCGTCTTACTGTCAAAAACAGTGAATAATCTCGTCGGCTAATTATAAGCTGCACGGAAATCCTGCACCTACATATTATAAATTGCACTTGACACGCAACAAAGTTTAACGATTAACGCATTAATCACGTCTGTGTTGAACGTTAATTTTGTGTTGATAATGTATCGTTCGCTGTGTTATGCCCACATTTCTCGAGTGATTATTTTCCAACAACATTTTTAGCTTTTCGAACATGATTCATGCAATGTTTCGATATCCATTTTTTTCTGGGAGTGAATAATCATGTTCAATTTCGAATTTTCGTTATTTCCGAATTTTTGAATTTGAATCTCCGATGGTCAAAACTGCAAAAATTGCTGAAAACTGAATTTAAAAATTGCAAATTTAATACCCGTCATTCGTGAATGAAGAAATTTCGAAGTTTCCGAATTTTTCGCAGCACAAATTTATGAAAATTGCACAGAATTCTCACCTTCAGTAATGTTGATAATCGAACAAACTCCTAAGAATTTCGTGTACTTTCGAATTTTTGAATTGGCAATTAAAAATTTCGTCATTCGTACACACACACAGTGTTCCGAAATTTAAAGACATTCCAATTATTGCCCAATTATTGCCCAACATTCACGAAAAATGATACTCATGAAAAAAGATACCATCGGAATACTTCGCTATTCCAATTTGTACTACGTCTCAAGGGAATGCATTTTCAAAATTTGCAAAAGGTCAAAATGGAGTAGAATAAAAATGTTTTCGACGTGTCGGATAATTTGCGTTCGTGTTAACACGTGTTATCGATAGCGTAACCTTCGACCAAAAATCTGAGCAACATCGGTGTAGTATCGAAAACGTAGGGTCGCCAGGTCGCAATGATAGCGATACCAGTTTGGTATAAAAGAGATGGGACCAAGTTCGAGCTCATACAACGAATTGTATCACAATGCGATTCAGCGTAGTCTTTCTTGCCCTTGTGGCTCTTGGGGCTGCGATACCCCAGACGCCGAAACTCCAAGCTGGTGAGTCATTTTCACGACCCCGACAAAGTATAATTTGAAAAATGCAGTTTTATAATCAGACTCTAATCAACCACCACCTTCCTTATATCGCGAAAAAATCCAATTCCAGAGCTACCATCGAATTGCATATTTCCGAAAAAATATACGAAAAACGAATGTTCAATTTTCACCTTCATCTTCTGCCGCTTTTTCCAATTATTCGATAAACTGCTCAACGGTTTTTAAATTGTTTCCAAAACACCTAATAGTTTTTCCCGATCTGGAAAATTTTCAGACAATCGATTGAAAATTTTAATAATGTGTATGTAATATTACGAGAAATTTGTGGACAATTTTCAAAACTGTCGAAAACCTTCCGAAAATTGTATATTCTCCCCAAAACTCAGCTTATCGACTAAAAAATTGCCTCATCGATCGCAGCCGATCAAGATCTCTTAAAGAAACAGCAAGATGTGATCCTGCTGCTGGAGAACATAATCGGGCCGATCCAAGACCAGGAACTGCACACCCTCGGGCAACATTACGACATCGAGGCCAACCTGCAGGCGTACCACCACCCGAGCGTGGTGAAATACGTCGTGGGAATCGTCTCCACGCACAATGCCCAGCCCCAGCACACCCCGTTTTCCGTGTCGGTGAGCCAACTCCGCAAGGAAGTCGCCCTCCTTACCAGGATTCTCATGGGCGCCAAAGACTACCCGACCTTCCTAAAAACCGCCGCCTGGATACGCGTGCACTGCAACGAGTACCAGTTTGTCAAGGTCTTTTTCGGATTCGCACTTTTTGCACTCTCGGAAGATCAAAAATTCAAAAGGGGCCCAATGAAAACGGAACTTGGCTCCTTTTGCATCTCTATATGATTCTAATTTTTCGATCGATTGTTTTTTCTCAGGCATTCATCGCCGCCGTGCTTCAGAGACCCGACACCCAGGGAATCATCCTCCCTCCGCCTTACGAGGTTTTCCCTCATCTGTTTTTTGATGCCAGGATCATCCAGGAAGTCCAGGACATTAAGAGTCAGGGCGCGGGAGTGTCCGGGAACGTGGTGCACATCCCTATTAACTATACCGCACATTTGCCCCATGACGAGAACATGATCGCGTATTTCACCCAGGATATCGGTCTTTCCGCTTACTACACCTACGTTCAACTCGCTGGATACCTGCATGAAGAGGTGCGAACCAGGGCACGATCCAAAACTTTTTTTGAATCGGGAGAGGATTTTGGGGTTCAGGTCGAAAACTGTGGAATTTGGGAGATGAGAACTTCGAAATTTCCGCACTATCAGGCATTGATTGTTGGTTTTCTGACCTTTGAATGATGAAATTGTGGAAATACGAGTTTTACGGAGTTTAGAGTTTTCGAAGTTAAGAAGCACTTTTAATTATCTCAATTACTTGTTAAGGTCATGAGGACAAAACAGGGAATTATTTGAATTTTCCAAAAATTTGTTCCTTTCTTCAAAATAATGGGGAATTTCGATTTTGAACAAAAAACGATGAAAGTCGCGAATTTGAAGAGTGTTATATTTTTAGATGACTCTTAAGATTCGCGATTTTTATGAAGGTTTGGGAAATTTTTGATTTTTACGACATTTTCAGTATTTTTGAATCTCCGCGAAAATCGACAAAGGTTAAGAGTTTGAAAAATGTCCAAATTTTAAAGAAATAATGGAATTTGCGAATTTTTTCGAAAATACGATTCTTTTAAAATGTTTGCAATATTTTTAATTCCAGCGAAAATTGGAGAAATGGGAAAATCCCAAAAATTTGGGACTTATGCGATCATTTAAAGATTTTTTAATTTTTTTTAAGACTCGGCGAATTTTTGATTTTCACAAAGATTTTGGATTTTCCAAATCTTCACGGAAATCTACACTTTTTTCAAAATTCGAAAATGCACTAAGTTTTGACATTTTTCAAATGACTCGTATTTTACAGATTTTTTCTCATTTTGCGAAGTTTTAATTTTAAACAATATCTCAAAAACTTTACAATTTTTCGATCATTCCGAAAATTTGCGATTTTTTCAGAAATGTTGTAATTTTCACAATAATCACGAAAATTCAAACATTTTTCAGAATCCAAAAATCGCTAAAGTTCCGCAAAATTTACAATCGTTCAAATTCATAATACCCCAAACTGGACACTGTCATTTTTTCAATTTTCAAGTTTCAAATTCCAAAAATTAAATTCCCAACACAAAATATACAAAGATTTTCAGAATTCAGAGAATTATCACCGGTTTTCAAAACACTTCAAAAATTATTTTTTTTTTCGGAAAAATCAAAAAATTGCTCGATGTTTGATAATGACGAAATATTTTATGAATTTCAAAAATCTTCTAAATTTCAAAAATATGAAGAACACTGAAGAAAATACATCTTTTTCAACTTTTGCAAAATTTCCCAGAACTACTTGAATTTACAAGTGATATTTGAAATATTGTTCAATATTTGAAAAACATTAGAATATTATTGAAAAATATCAAAAATATCTAATCCACAAATTTGTCGACATTATAAAATTTCGAATAAATTACAAATCAGTCAAAATTTTACACTAGGGCACTCCGATATCTTTTTTTTTCAAATTCGTTAAAACAAATTTAAAAAAGGGTACTCAATTATATTTTTTTTTCAAATTCTTTAAAAAAATAAAAAAACGTTTAAATGTATTTTATTTCATCAAAAATTTGGTACATTACCCCCCCCCCCCCCCCATCACAAACAAGCCCTACGAATTTCAATTAAAAAAACAATCACAAACTCACCTTTCCCAACTCCCAAATTCCAGAACTACGTCCAGGGAGTAGAAGGCGAACACGAAACCCTAGGAACCGACACCCTGATAAAGACCGGCCGCGGTTCCCTCTACTACTACATCCACCAGCAACTCCTGGCCCGCTACAACCTGGAGCGCCTCGGCAACGGCCTCGGGCCCATCGAGACCCTGCCCCTAAGCGGCGAAATCCACATCCCCTACAAGCCCTTCCACCGCCACATCAACGGCCTCGAATTCCCCAGCCGACCCGAGTCCATCGTCCTGGACCATCATCATTACTCCCAACATCATGAGCTGGTGCACCTCGTCCAAGAACTGGAGCACCGCGTCATCCACGCCATCGATGCCGGCACCGTGCTCACCCCCCAAGGCACCTTCCTCTCCATCCTTTCCCCCTACGGCCTCAACATCCTGGGTAACCTCATTGAGAACACCGGCAGGAGCATCAACCCCAGGCGAGACCCGAAAACATTAGATTTCGCAACTAGTGAAACAAAGACTTTTACAACACTAGTTGCAAAATCCCCTAACAAGATTTTCTGACCTTGAAACTCCGTGTTCCAGGTACTACGGAAGTCTCGCCGGCGTGATGAAGCAACTCCTGGGGGGTTCCGCCCACGTGAGCAACATCTGGGAGTACACCCCGTCCGTCCTGGAGCTCGCCGAAACCGCGGTCCACGACCCGGCTTTCTACCAGCTGTACAAGAGGATCCTTCACTTGTTCAAGCACTACCAGGAAGGCCTCCCCCACTACCAGTACAACGACATCCTTGTCCCCGGCATCGTGGTGCAAAAGGTCACCGTGAGCCCGCTCGTGACCTTCTTTGACGACTACATTGTCGACCTCGACAACGTCGTACCCGAGCCCATCCAAGGCCACCAGGACCACGTAGTCGTCAAGGCCCAGGTCAAGCGGTTGGACCACCAGCCCTACGACCTCAACATCGTCGTGCAGTCGGACAAGGTCATCCCCGACGCTGTTGTCAGAGTGTTCCTTGGACCCAAGTACAACCACGAGGGACAGCACATCGACATCAACACCGACAGGCTTGCTTTCGTTGAGTTGGACCAGTTCGTTCACCCACGTGAGTTCGACCGGGTTTTGGGGGACTTGTGAAGTTACCAAAAAACGTGTAAGGTTTCATACGGTGTCTCGCAAGAAATGAAGAACCTCATAAAATAGTACATTATGTAACAAGGGCGCAAAATAGGTTATTCCGTGAGTGTAAAGTTTGGAACATGAGACGGAGGCGAACGCACAACAAGACGAAGGAGAACGCGCAAGACGTAGGCGAACGCACGAGCGTAGCGAGTGCGTGCAGCCAAAGTCGAGTGCGTGAGCCGAAATCAAGTGTGTGAGCTGGAGTCGAGAGTGTGCTAGCCGAAGTCGAGGGCATGGTGGCAAATGCACAACTTTTTTTTGTACATGTGGACTATTGTATAAGGGACTATTGTACATCTCCTATTATATATAATGGGAGATGTACAATAGTCCCTTGTACAATAGTCCACATGTACAAAAAAAAGCTGTGCATTTGCCACCATGCCAAGTCAAGTGTTTCAAACTTTACATTCACGTTCTAACCTATCTTGCGCACTTGTTGCATATAGTGCTTTTTTTTACAAATGCACAAAGATGACGCCTTTGAGTGCACGAAAATTGAAATTGACATTTTCGAACATTTTCAAAAAATTGAAAAATTTCAAAAAATTTGAAATTTTTCAAAATATTTGAAAATTTGAAAGATTTGGGACATTTTTGTAAATTTCATAATTTTTTCGAAATTTTGTGAATTTTGGAAATTTTGGGACATTTAAAAATTTTTCAAATTTTGGAAATCTTCGGTAATCTTGTAATTTCTAAATTCACAGAATTTCGAAAATTTTGGTTATTTTGAGAATTTTTGGAATTTTCGGAAATTTTGAGAATTTTCGGAAATTTCAGGAAATTTTAAGAATTTAGAAACTTTTTGGAAATTTTAAGAATTTTGGAAATTCTGAAATATTTGTGGAGTTCATAAAAAATTCTTAAAATGTCGAAATGTTTACACGGTTTGAAAAATTTCCAAAACTGAAGTGGAAATATTCATAAAAGCAGTGCGCAAAATAGCGTTTTGCGCACACTTATTCCGCACTGCTATGCTATATCAATGAAAAATGCCATTTTGCGCCCACATTTCGTGCCTGAACAAGGGCCACCTTTGTGCATGTGTAAAAAAAAAACGCTTTTCATAACGTTTTTTGGAAATCTCATAAGGTCCAGGCTTACAAGAACATACGCCAAATTTTCCGATATCTCAATATTTTTCCTGCCCGAAGCTACTATTTTCTAAAATTTCCACGGGTGCTAGTTACCGTCGGACAGAACGTCATCGTCAGGAGCTCGCTCCACCACATCGGCCAGGGCTACGACTGGCCTTCCGTTCACGCCATCAAAGAAGGCATTGACGCCGCCGTTCACTCCCAGAACCCGTTCTACATCACTGAAGTGAGTTCACGATTTCTCCGTAAAAATTTCCCAAAACTCGTAATTCTAGACTTCAACTTACAAAACCCCTACAAAAGACCCAAAATGCTACATAAAACGACCGAGAAACAAGAAGCAAGCGCCAAAGGTCACTCGTAACCTGGTTTTCTGTCCTGCAGCCCCAACAGATCTTCGGTTTCCCAGCCAGGTTGAGCCTGCCCAAGGGCACCCAGAGCGGGCTTCCCCTCCAGATCCTCGTGGTGGTCTCCACGCCCCATCATACCGTCGACAACTACTACGGCGTGATCCCCGAGCACTTCCAGAACTACGACGAGAACTCTTTCCACGTCGTCGAGGAAGACGAGTACCAACAAGAGATCGAACACGTCACCCCCGTACACACCGTCAACTCCTGCCACCACGCCGTCACCGTCGTTCCTCGTTTCCACGAACAGATCAGTGTTCCATCCGGTGAATAACATCATTGATCAAACATCCCCCAATACGATTGGACAGAACCGAAATCCCCATAGATGACCAACAATTTCCCAATGAATTACGACAAGATCGTCACTTTTCGTCACGTGAACGAATTTCGGAAGAATTGATTGTTTCGATCGATTTTGGTTTTGTGAATAACATCAATGATCAATAATTCCCCAATACGATTGGACAGAACTCAATTCCCCATAGATGATCAACAATTTCCCAATGAAGTACGATCTAATCGTCACTTTTTTTCACGTGAACGAATCGGAAGACGAATTTCGGAAGAATCGGTTGTTTCGATCGATTTCGGCTTTGTTTCAATGATTGTTTGGGTTCAATCGAAATAACTGGTGACCGATTTTTCAGCGGTATGGCATTACGGATACCTTTACAAACACTGGGCCGGTCACCAATCCTTCCCCCACTGGCAACAGCACCACTATTTCAAAGGAGAAGGTCAAGGTCAGCAGGTGCACCAGGTTCACCTGGGACACCTCTGGCAAGGGCTCCACTACAACCAGGGGCCCATCCCGGGCATCAAGTACGGAGGCCAGGTTATCCCGGGAGTGATGCCCCAGGTTGTGGGACAGCATCCCGTCATCGCGGGACACCACCAGGTCATCGGACGTGAACCCGTCATCGGCGGGCCGACCGTCGACACCGTTGGAGTCGGACAAGCTCACGTACCCGTGACCGGGCACACTGGTGGAATTCACCAGGTGCGATGGGTCTCAGGGAATATTTTGGGTGGTTTTGAGAATTTTTGATGTTTTTTTTCAAAAGGATGATTTGGGATGGGGTTTTTCAGAAACTGGAGATTTTGTTTTCTGATTTGATGTTTGAGAATTTTTTGGGTTTTTGTTTCGAAGTTTTTTTATTTTCGGATTTTTGGGTATTTCGAGTTGGATTTTGAATTTTGCAAGTCTTGAATTTATGAATTTTGGAATTTATTCTTCGGAATGTTGAGTTTTTGCGAGTTTGACTTTCAATTTGTCAGAATTTGGGCGGTATTTCCGCTTTTTTAAATGCTAACAAATTTTTAGTTTTCGGCCACCGTAAAATCCCCAAAAAATTGATTTTAAATGTTCATTGTTCTGATTTTTGGAAGTCAAACATTTAATTTTGAATTGTTTTGTTTCGCATTTTGTAACATTGATCAAAATTTTAATTTTCGAGAACAAAGTTACAACACTTTCGAAAAATATACTTTTTACTGGTATTCATTAACTACAAAATTACAAAATTTCAAAATTAACTTTAAAAATTACAAAACATTAGAAAAATCTACATTTTAAAGGCACTATCCCAATTTTTCTACTATCTTTCCAAGTTCCGTTAGAACTATAAAATTGATTAAAAAATCGGAAAAAATTAATCAAAAACAAGAGTTGAAAACAGCACATTTCCACAATAAGAAAAATTCAGATCATTCACAGAAAAAACTTTCCAGATCTGTCAAATACCATGGCTCCAAAAATATTCCATTCAAAGATACTAGCATAACACACATTTTACAATTATTCTAAGACACCAGAGCCCTAGTGATTATAGTTTTTATGAAACTTTCACAAAATGTGCAAATTTTTCGTAAAAATTCATTTCCTTAAAAACTATATTTTATGAAACTTTTATAAACTCTCATAAAATGTACAATTTTTATAAAATAATTCAACAAGAACTCGGTATGCAAAATTTTTTCCATAAAAATCGAAGATTTATGCAAAAAAAGTTCTACAAATTCTCTCTAAAATCAGTTCTCAAAAACAGCACATTTCCTAAAAGTAAAATAAAATCGAACTTATAAATTTTTCACACTATTAAACATTTTCATTGCTTTATAGTTTTCTATATAATTTTATAATCTAATATAAATGGAAATTAATATAATTTAATTTCATAATTATACAATACAAAATTTTTTCGCAATTTAATAATTTTATAAAAACTACAATCACTAGGACAGTCTAAATTCGACAAAACAAAAACAAAAATCACGATAAATTACACCTTGTGTCTCCAGGTTCATGTGGGTCACCACCAGGTTGGTCAGCACCAAGTCCCGGTGTACATGCCGGGCGTCGGCGTCACCAGCGGCGTCGCCGGTCACCACGGCGTCGGAGTCGAGGGCATCCACCACCTCGTCCATGCCTACGGCAACGGCCTGTACCCCGTGCACGAGGAGTCGGTCCAGGCCTGGAAGGTCAGCGACGAGCTCGTCCACAAGCACTACGAGAGCTTGCCCATCGAGCAGATCATCGGAAGCGGCATCTCCCTCGACGGCAAGGCCCTCGGCTGGCCCCTCGACAGGCCCCTCGACGCCAGCGCCCTTTACGTCCCCAACATCCACGTCACCGACGTTGTCGTCCACCACGTCGACACTCCCGTCAACCCCGTCACCGGGCAACACCACTACGCCCAATAAACTTAATAACGTTTTTTCATGACTGTTTTTGTATCAATAAGAGACCTTTATGGGTCATCGGTAAATTTGTAAAGTTTTGTGTGCTCATTAAATCACCTCGCGAGAGGGAATAATGATACTTTGATGGGTTTTTTTATGGCAGGAATTTTTCAAAATTTACATTAGTTTTTCGAATTCTCTAAAATTTTCATTCAAGTTCAAAAATAAGAAAATTTTAACCTGTATTTAAAAATGATACACAAAAATTGAATTAATTTTGAAAGAATACGACATTTTCGAAAAATACATTGATTTAACGAATTTTTTGTAGTATTGCAAATTTTGAAGATTTTATAAAATTTCAAGTACTATGAATTTCTGCGATAGAGTGGAATTTTGCAACATTTAACGAAAAATTCAAATTGTCGACAAAATTTGAGAAATTTATAATTTTGTGGAAGTAAAAAATATATTTTTTAGTGATATTCGAACGATTATCACGGTTTTCAAATTTTGAAAAATTTATGAAAATTTGTGCCATTTTATAATTTGAATCGTAATAAAAATTTTACGATTTTATAAATTAAAATTATAAATTTTCCAAATTGAAATATTGTATGTTGGTATTGTTAAATTTTAAATTCTCTGGATTTGTATCCTTGAGTTTACGAACTTGAGAATTTCGAAACTTACGAATTCGTTAAATTGGGTTGTAAAGTTCTGGAATTCTCTGAAAATTTTTTGGTTTCTCCTGTGTCGCCATGTTGCCAGTTTTACAATATTTGATGGATTTTTCGATGTTTCTAAAAGAATTTAAAAAACGAATATTTCATTAAATATAATTGTTGACCTTTTAAGGTTCCAAAATTACCTTTTTTTCCGGGTTTCCCAATATTTCGATCTCACTTTTCCAAAACTTACAGACATTCCGTCAATTTTCCAATCGTTTATACATTTTCGCACTTGAGTTGAATAAAACACAAATCGCAGAATTTTGACGTTCGAAAATCTTGCATACTCAGTTCTAAAACGTTCAGAAATTTTCACATTAAATTTAAAAATCAGACAATTGCATCCACACTTCAAAATACAAACAGCGTTCATCCGAAATTGACGAAATTCAACGTTGGTAACACGAACATGAAATAAAAAAAATGGAAAACTGTAAATTTACGAATCAAATATTTGAAGTTTGAAAATTTCCGAAGATAAACAAATTTTATAAACTAAATAGAACCTCAACTTCTAAGAAAATGTAAAAATTGTAATTATAAAATTACAAACTTGACAACTTCTCGAATTGCATTTGAAGAATCATTTTAAAATGAAAAATGAAAAATGCAAACGTCAAATGAAAAAGAGGATGCAGAAAAGTGTAGCGTTTTTTCAAGTTCTAAATTTTTCTCAACAATTTATTTAAACAGTTACATTCGTGAATTCGGTCGTCGCAAACTATTTGGGTAACAAATATAGAAAAAAGAATCGAAAAATGGATAAATCGGTGATTGAAAACCGCGAACTGGTTATTGAAACATAAGTTTTGTAATCGTCGTAGCGGCTCTGATTGTGACATTGTAGCAGTGCCGACGTTTCAAATAATCTTGAGACCAGCGATGGAGCTTTCCAGGAGCTGAAAATGAACGTTTTATAGCAGATTGGGAACATTTATAAAACTTCATGACATTTTATATTTAATTCGTCAGGGATCCAAAAACTGGAATATATATATTAAACATAAGAACTAAAAAATTCTCAGAATTTGAAAATAAAACATTTCTGAAAATTTGGAAACGTGAATTTTAAAATTTAGTGTTTGCTACTTCATAATTTCGTAATTTACAAATTATATAATTTTCGTAATTTTTAAATCAGAAAATCGAAAATCACAATTTTTCGAATTCAAATCGAAATATTCAATATTATTAAATTTTAATAAATTAACGTACTAACGTGTAGTGAATATTTCAGGGATTCAAAAATCGAATTTAGAAAATTAAATTTCTAACATCACAAATCAAAATGTTCAAAATTTTGGATTTCGCTGGAAACGAAAACGCGAAAAACCGCACACCTTCAAGTCCCAAACAACGAGCTGCCCGTCTAAACTGGTGGTGCTACAGTGTCGCACGTAATCTGTATCCGTCATTTTCCGCACGCAAGTTATTGCATTTTGGTGTATGCTATGTAATATGCTATCGTTATTTTCCGTCCTAGCTTGCCGATCCAGTGACTGAAATTTTCGCATCGCTGACAATCCGGCGGTTTGCTTTTTTTGCGTCGTGTCCAACTTGGAGGCAAAATATATTTGCCCATTATCGTCTATACAATAAAGCATTGGCATACAATTGTGACCCTGAAATTCAAAATTACAATTTTATCAGTGAATTCAACATCGTCATTAAATTAAATCGATGTTGAAAATTATCTATTAATTAATTTTTATAATTATATCAATGTTCAAAAAATAAAAAATGGCAAAAATACACGAATCTTCCTTTTTTTCTCATCCAACTCACCGCAGCGATAATGGAATTTGGACTGACCCAAACACAACTCAAAAAGGGTAAATGTTCCGTGAACAACCTCACGACTGAGGAATTCTTAGTGGCATCGGCGACACAAATGGAGGAGTTGTGCCCAACCCAACAAATTTTGTTGCCGCAGGGACTGAACGCTACAGAATGTACCCAACCACCTACGCAAAAATACAAAGAAATACTTCAAAACCAAAATCCAACATATCCATGTTAAAAGTACATTTTGGGACATCGAAAAATCCAAATTTCCAAAAACGTGACGCACCTCCCGTGGGTGAATTGGAGAATTCAGCTAACAACGTTCCAAAGGCGGTACTATTTCCCCATGGCCCATTTTCCGAGGCATTTTCCAGGTTTTCGATGAAGGCGCTGAAAACTCGAACTTTGTAGTCGGTTGAGCCAGCTACCAAAACCCTGCTGTCGGGGTGCCAATCGATGCAAGTCACGGTCGATCTGAGCGGTTTTTTAATATGTTTCGAGAACCACCAGTTGTTCTCCAGTGAAAAGTAACATACCGACACTACTTTATCTCCGGAACCAACTGCAAATTTGTTCTCTGTTTCAACAAAAACATTGTCAAATTATTAAAAAAACATACAGCAAATGTAATGGATGATTAATACAATGAAAAATACGCCAATAAACAGACAGAAAAATTAATGAACGAACAAATTAACAAATTGATCAATTAACGAATACATAAATGAACAAATGATAAGATGAAATGATAAAATTGTCAATTAGTCAAATTAGTTAAAATAATATATATATAATACTGTGATATATATAACATAAATAATCATATAAATTATCAGAAAAAATAGTCAAACCTTGGGGCGACCATTTGACGCAAGTAGCGGCCCGATTGGTTCTAAGCAAAACCCAGGCCGGGACCCATTTTCCGTCTTCTCCCTGGGACCAAACGTAAGCATTTTTGTCTGCTGCGCAGGTAACAATCCGATTGGTTTTTGGGGCCCAGTCAATGCCCATGACTTTTTGATTGTGTTCCTCCAGGACCTCAACCAATTTCCAATCCGAACCCTGCCGCCTATATACATTAACCTCGTTGCTGTTGGGGCATAACGCCACTTCTATATCAATTAAAATCAATATAATTATCATTAATATATCATAGAACCAGATGAAATTAAAATTACTAAACCTCAATTTAACTGAGGGTAAATAGTGTAGATTGAGGCCATAGTCAAGTCTTTGTTAAAAATCCCTTAGCGACTTTTACAAAAAAAAGGCCGAAAAAATGAATCTGAAAATATGCATATTTTTACGTAAATTATGGAAAAACTGACGCTTCTGAGAATCTCAAAATTTCCGAAATCACTGAATCCTTTCCTAAAACAAATATCCGAGCCAACTGTCAACATCCCAAATTCGGATATTGTTTTTTTACCTGTTTTCTCCTTGTTCCAAGCGTGACATGTGACAGCGTCGACGCCAAAATTGTACACCTCCGTCATTTTGACAGACACTTTTTATCGCGAATCACGATAAAAGTAGTGATAACGCGAAAAAATGTGATTTCCTGATTATATTCAAAACGACAGCGCAATGTTGAGGGCGCGGCCAAAATGAGTAGCCGCAAAAACCGGGAAAGAATAGTTACATACGCGACATTCGCGTTTTCGTGTCACAGGGATTGGGGCAGATTAGCAATAAAATCGTATATTTTTTAAGCGAACTGTTATTCGTCAACCCGGAAATTGTCACTCATTGTCAACCCTTGTTTTTTTTCCTGTTTTGCTTACATCGCTTACATATCTGACAGTTCGTGGAAACGGAACTTGAAGTTTAAGTCAAAATCCCAGAATATGATTGGTTATTCGACCGGCAACTAAATCCAACACACTTAACGGTGAGTCAATTTGACTCACCATCATGCTGCGATGCTGCAATCGTATGCTCTGTCCTACTTCCACTTATTTAATTTAATTATATTATTTGTACAAAGTCCTCTCCTTTTGGTTTTAAGTTTGCTTCAAGATGGCAAATTATGAGTTATGAGTCATATACTGCGGTGACAATTAAATTGTCATAATGAGAGTCATGTTATTGTTTTGATTTTGTATTGGGATAGTTGTTGCGAAATGTATATCATATTTTATAATTCACGAAAATAGCAAACATTATGCTGCAGGACCGTGAAAGTATATTTTAAAATGTGAATAACAGAAATATTTCCCGTGAATGAATTGTTCGTTGTAAAATATGTATAAACAAGTTATTTCGAAGGTTTTATCCAGCAAAATTTTGCGAAATTCAAGTCAAATATGCGCAATTTGCGAAGTTCGTCGATCGCTTTCATGTCCGTCGTCACGAACTTTCCAAAGAAGAAATTTTACCACTGAGAATCGAGAAGAAAATGAAGTGACGAATGAAAATAGTGAGAAAAAACTACATTGGAAGGATATAGAGGGTCAAAAGAAATTAGACGATTACCTTCAAAACCCTGACAACGTCTGGAATTACAAAAAAATTTTGGCGGAAATCGAGATGTTGAGACTGGAGACTAGAAAAGTTCCCAGTCATATTAGACCCAGATATTGGGAAGAACTTATCGAATCGGGGACGTTGCAAAAAAGAAAGTTGGTAACATTTTTTTTTTTTTTTCATTTTTCCACTAATAACTCCGAAAAATTCCTTAAACTAACTCCAATTTCTCTTCCAGAAACTTTCTCGCTTTCCTATGGCGAATCGAAAATTTGAAAATAGAAATGAAATGCAGAAAGAACTCGTACCTCGATTATTTATACAAAAAAAACGACAAGAACCCTCATGCAACGGATCCTCACAACTACTCTCTAGCTGGAAATTCCATGTTCTACAGAATCTATCCACGAACCTTAGACAAACTATACAATGGACGTTTGATGAACGCAGTGCTGTATGGTAACAAAGTTGCCTTCGACTGCAGTTACGACAACTACATGAATGTGGCTGAATCCCGAACCTGCGCCAGACAATTGTTGCTGAGTTTCTCCAAAAACAGAGCCCACAAAATACCCTTTGACCTCCATTTATGTAACGTGGACAAATCTGGTCCGTTGATGAAAAAAATGCTTGGATGTATACCAACGATTTATAATGCCGACTATCCTTTGAGTCTTCACGAAGAATCTTACTTGGATCTTTTCGACAGAAAAAAACTGGTCTACTTGACTGCTCATTGCAACGACGCGCTCGAGGAATACGATCCTGAGACAATTTACGTCATCGGAGCTTTTTCTGACAAAGTAATTTTTTTGATTTTGTCCCGCCCTAGTTATTAATAACTATTACAGATTAATTAATAACTAATCATATAATTATGATTTATTAGTTACAATCAAAATGCAAACCAGCATCTTTGGAAAAGGTGAAAAAAGAAGGTCTCAGAATGGCGAGACTTCCTCTGGACGAGTATTTGGGTTGGGGAGTCCTTTCGAAGAATCTGTCGTTGGATATGATGCTCGACATACTTCTCAATGTTCAACGAACTAAGGATTGGAAAGACACCATGCGACTCGTGCCAAAGCAGCAACTCGAGTATTTCCGTGTGGTTGAAATGCAAAAGGAAATTCAGAAAGAGACTTTGAAATATTTACAAAGTGAGGATTCATTTGGAATTTTAGAATATCAACGACCTACGCATAGTTTCATTTCGAAATCCGATAAATCTTATCGAGAAGATAAACGAAGCGAAGACTATGGAGACTCGGATTTCAGTCATGGAGCACGAGTTAAAAGAAAAAAATGGTGAATGTTCGATGTTTGTATTGAAAATAACAAACTGTTGTTTACCCTACAAGATAAATCATTTTTTATTTTGAATGTATCTAGTATTGTGTATTTAATGATGTAGAAAACACCTTTTCCAACTAGACGATCGAATCACATGACTTGTATATACAACGACGACATACAGTCACAAAGCTAATGTACCAAAATTCGGTACGACCTTTTGCACGATATCCATAAAATTGTGCGCTCAATCATTCGTTCTTTTCCTCATTATGACAAATAAATAAGTCGAAGGTGACTTTCTCGACCTACGAATTTCGGAAATAAATTACGAAAATGGAACTACACATTTTTCTTGCACAAACCACGTCTACGAGTAAATACGAGGTTCAATAAATAATTGTACATCACATCAATGCGGACATTCAAGTGAAGTCATGTCCACTTGCTTGAAAACTACGTTTGAATGAAACTAAGGGGTAGAGTTGCCGCCATTCCTGGACTTTGCCCTCGCTGATCCCGTCGCAGAAGCTGAGGTCCATCATGCGAAGTTCTCCGCATCGCATTAAAAATATCAGGCAAATATCCGGGGTCAAGGAACGAGCTCCTAACAGGTCCAGTTGTTGCAGTCCTTGGCAGTTTAGAAGTGGCTCAAGGTCGCGGTCTGTCAGCCCTCTCAGGGCGGCCAGGAACACTTTTTTCAGTGATTGACAGGATAAAAACAAAGTTCTCAGAGAGTCCCCCGGAAGGCCCATTCCACCACTGAAAATAGTTGTTCAATATGACGTTACAACTTTGACTTAATTACTCAAGTATTTTTATGAAATATTTACTTATTTATTTATGAATGAAAAATTCTAAAAAATCGTCAGAGTAGGTTAATTTGAATTTTTTTCAATTACCACCAGCTGAAGTCTACTTCCTTTAGTTTGACACATTTTGACAACGCGCGAACACCTTGAGAGGTCAAAGTTTGCGCCTTCCAACAATCTATACTTTCTAAAGACAAACAAGAATGCGAAATTTCGACAGCAACTTCGTCCATGTTCAAACGATCATGTATGCCCGCCAAATTCAAATGCCTCATTTTCGTATTGTTTTTCAGCACATCGCACAAGGTTTTAGTTTCTATGTTTGTCCTGTACAACTCCAAGCGTTCGAGGTGGCACAAATTTTTCAGCTCCGCGAAACCGCTATTCGCGATGCCTGTGCAATTTCGGAGACAAAGTTCTAAAACAAGAAAATATTGATCTCTATATTCGATAGTATTGTTAAATAATATCAAATTTTTATGTTTTTCGAATATCATATAAATTTTTTCAACATTTAGGAACTTTTTTGAAATTTTGGAGAATTTTTTCATTCTCCTTTTTTCCAAAAATTTTTTAAAAATTCAAAAAAATCTCTACGGAGGTCAAAAACTTGGAATTTACTCAAACTCCTAAAAATTTTCAAATTCGTTACACGAAGTCGAAAATTCTGAAGAACTTTCGTGTATTTATGTGAATATTTCAAATTTCCCGTAAGTTTCGAAAAATAGAAAAAAAAAATATTTTCATTTTTACAAAAATTGAGGAATTTTCAACCCTTGCAATTTTTTTCAATTTTCAAACTTGTCACAAAAAATTACGCAATCATTAACTCTTAAATTTCGTGAATTTACGAAAATATTAGAAATTCCCAGTTACTCCCAAAAAATTAAAAAAAAGTTTTACCTTTGAGATTCCTGCAAATTTTTGAAATCTCGCGCAACGCCGATTCATTGGCAAATTGGCAACAGTTCAGTCTGAGATGCGTCAATTGGAAGCCACATTTTTCGAGGAACTTGATGAAATCTTGGGATGTAATGGCACCGTAATTACCGCACCACGAAAGGTCGAGACGTTGCAAATATTTACATCGAGGAGATAAATTATCCAGAGCCGCGGTGTCCAAACAGTACCAGTAAGGTTTCAGATTCAAACTCGTGTACAACAACGAATCACGAGCGATGTTGTTGAAGTGCTTGTTCAATTTGCAGCTGCGACACAAGGATTTCAGGTCCAGATTTTTCAAAATTCTCAGCACTGTTTCGTCCTGTAATTAATATCACTACTTGATTAATCAATTCTATATAAGTTCAAGTTTTACCATATGTTTAGAAAAATATCAAAATATTGTTCACAATTTAGAGCCGCTTCGGTGGTCAAGCGATCTAATTGCTAAGCGGTACTGCGCGGCGATTGGTCGGCTGAGGCCACTGAAGCGGAAGGAGACGGGTTCGA